>CABFWO010002066.1:10216-24379 GCA_902155825.1 Timema genevievae | reverse complement strand
TGATTGCCAAACCCTTCCTTCACCTCTGACAAGACGTGTATTAATCACAACTTGTGAATGTGAGGAATGCCAGGCCTCCACCGTGGTTCGGATCCCACGTTTAACTGTAAGTCCTCCATTTCATCTCACAATCTCCCTACCATAACAAGTTAGCGTAAGTGCGTACAACCCGAACGGGTAGTAAGACGCGGTGCTAATAATAATAATCATAATAATAATAATACTTTGTCCACTTTGCCTGAGATTTTTGACACGGGAGAACCAATCAAATCTCAAAACCAACCATCTCAAATCAGTACGCATGTGCATATGATACCGCACGCGTTGTAGAGCTATAATTCATTCACGACCTTAATTCACTTGGATGACAGCTCAAATAGCGACTAAAAATAGTCCCTAATGTATCCCTACGCCAACAGTTGACATCTTTCACTTTGGTTGACTGTAATAAAAACATATGGTAATGTATGAATGTGATAGTTAACCACAGTAATTTAGAAGAATATTATTTATATATTTATTTGAGGTTGGCACAAATCTTATTTATCGTTCTATTCCACTTTAAAAAAATCATTATTCACAGCACTTTCACCAAAGGTCTAACGATTATTGATTCAAAATGGCGACCGACGAATTTAAACCATGTGATTGAACGTGACAGAAACAAATTATTTACAATGATGCACCCACGCAGTGGATACAAATATTTTAGTCACTTAAATATTTCGAAATACGATAAAATATTCATAAAATAATTTATTACATATACAAAAAATTACAAGTGGTTTCTCTGTTCCAAGTAAATACAATGATTGTATTAAAAGGTATTAATGTATGCATTATATAACACATTATCATTAACATTCCAAAACGAAGCATAAGTGGTTTTAATTTTGTTAAAATTATTGTTTCGGATTGGGTAAAAATAAATCATTAAAAGTAATTAAATATTGTGAGAAACTTAAGTTTACGTTATTTTAAATGTAAACTATAACATGTAATTAAAAAACTTAACATGTATACCTAAACAGTGATCCTTTACAAGTGTTGGAAACCCAAAATCTAAACCCATGATTTTTGAACTATCATCCAGGTAAAAACATATCATTAACAGCAAGCAGACATCTTCGTTGGTGGTTGTGAGGAGATTTGAAATAAACCGTCAATGTAAAACGTGTGTATCGATGTAATGGATTGTGCCACGACACAGCGCTATAATTTAAAAATATCCATCGGGAGAGTGATATAAAATATATGTCTATCTACTAGAAAATATAAAATATGTTAATCAGCTGTTTTAAGTTTGCGTTGCAATGCATCATGGGTCAACATATAACGTGTGATGTGATGCGCTATAGGCCGTTTATGGCTTCTTTGGTTTTGCCTGACAGCTAGTAAAAGTTACCAGACCAAACTATGTATCCCTACGCCAAACCATATGTTTAGCAGCAGTCACTTTTGAAAGTCAAAACGTAGGTCTATACAAGAAACAAATATTAGAGTTTTATTTATTTTTCAGTTTTTATTTAATGTTAACCTTGATATGTTGATGTTAGGCCTAGTATTAATTATTCATTTTATAAATAATCAATATTAATCAGTCACAAATAAATAGACATCAAATAATGTTAAAATTGCTACAGTTAGGTAATTTATTGTAGCCTACCCCTTGAATAGGAATGCATTAAAAGTAGCCTGCCAACAACAGGGGAGGGAGTGCCAAAACTTGTACATAGGCTATAAGAGATTTTTTTGGAATAAAATATCAAATAATGAATAGTTTTATATAGTCATTCTACTCACAAGGACACGTAAAATCATAACTTACCGACATTATGATAATTTGAAACTTTTTTTCTTAATTTACACAATTTAAAAAAAAGGGGAAGGGGGGGAGAAATTTTGCTGAACATGTGTTTTTACCTTTGCTCCATCATATTGTTTGTTTAATTTATTCATGCAAGAAAATTCAGCTTTATTAATATGTAAGTTATAAAGCGGTTATCCTTTTTTAGTATTTACTATCGTAAACTATCAAAATCTAACCTTTCAAGAAGCAACAGGGTAAAAACAATACAAGCTGACCTAAACATTTGCACTGACCTTCGTGATACTTTCTGTAAATGACCTGACGAACAGAATCTCTTGTAAACTCATTAAGAGCTTCTACA
Organism: Timema genevievae; assembly: GCA_902155825.1. Lineage (NCBI taxonomy): Eukaryota > Metazoa > Arthropoda > Insecta > Phasmatodea > Timematidae > Timema > Timema genevievae. The sequence goes on along the minus strand of CABFWO010002066.1, from coordinate 22,208 downwards.
GATACTCCAGGCGTCGGTTATTTCAGGCGTCGGTTGTTTCGTTCTGATCTTGCCAGGAGTTTCAACTTTATCCATTTTCTTGTTATAATAACTGCACTTCACAGAGTTTTTTTCGAATACTTTAACAATCCTAAAACTTGAATTTTAGCCTAGTGTTCAACACAACACAATCTTGGGATTAAAAAATATATATTTTATATTCTTGATACACAGACTTGAATTTTATAGTAATGAGAAACACTTGATATTTTTTTTATCACACGCTTCAATATTATATTGGAAAAATAATTATTTAAAGATCACTAAAAAGAGTATTTTTTCCAAAGATAGCACGCTCACACACCGAATACTAGGTAGCCGAAGAAATATTGAAAACAGACACTGTATTAAAATGTGAAGTAAAATTACTAACAGTAATTTAGATACGCCTACATACCCAAACAATAAATTATTTTGTTCGCTTCAAATTGTGGACAGACGCATGTGGTTTTATTAATTGTGTTTTATATGATAATTCATTGTTATAATGTATATTAAAATTGTTAGATTTTTGTTATAAGAATAACCAGTGATTGTCTTCTTGAGAAAGTAGCGTTTGCTGTTTAGTAAAAATTAATTATCAAAATCAAGAGCTCGTTTAAAGCGGCCTTACTTTCAAAAACAAATATGGCGCACTGAAATGAAGATTGGTATTACCAATCGTGTTCACAAAATGTACACTTTATATTATTTTACAAACATGTTGTATGTCTTTTTCTCTTTATTATCATAAACCATTTATTTATGTTAAAGATAAGAGAGGCCAGTTATAAAAATATAAATAAATGAATATAATACCATTATATGTATGATTTCACGCACTATTTAACCTGAAGTTGCCACAAAAGTTAAAAGAAAAACTAGAACGGATGTATTAGACTATTTTTTTCTTTAATTTGATTATGGAAAATACAATTCTACTGTAATCCTTAGGGAAGTATTGTTAAAAGTGATTGATAATATTTTTTTAGTGATTATAATATTATTACTTGGCAAATTATAATTTCCAAATAGCATCTGTTAGTTTCTGCTAGCTGTCAGGTAAAACCAAAGAAGCCATAAAAGGACTGTACCCAAGCAGTTTCTGCTTTCTATTATCGGCGAACGTGTGAATCAAGCTTTACACGCTTAGGTACTAGTTATACTAATGGTTTTAGGGGTGAAGAAGGTTATATTTATAAGAAGTGTACCCACAATTACGTGGAGGGAAAGTGGAAAACAATTTAGGAAAATTCATTTTATTACTATGAAAAATAGATAGCTTACTGAATAATGAACATAGTTCAATTTTTTTTTTAAAAAAGCTTGTCGTACAATCAATTACACATCGGTATCCTGTGATAACGAAATGTGCAGCAGTTAAACTCCTGGCTGCCTTCGTCAAACGAATCGAAAAGAGCAGTTTGGGTTTTTTAACGGTTTATACAAGCAAATGATTAATCTTTTTTGCAATTAAGAAGTGCAGGCGTGAAATTAAAATCTACTATCGTCAAACGAATGAAAAGGAAAATCTGTATGTTTTAATGGTATTTAAAATCAAATGATTAATCTTCTTAGTAATTAAAATGCGTATAACCCGAACAGGTAGTGAAAAATTGTACTAAAAATAAAAATCAACAGCTGTAGTAATGTCAGGGCAGGGATCGTGACAAAGTCAAAGTGTAGGCCACAATAAAAATAATCTTTTAATTTTCTCAACTGTTCTTCCAACCAAAATCAGGGTATAGCTGCTAGTTGTCATAAATTTACTGGAGTTATACCTTGCAGGAAGACAATGCCACTGGAAATTAATTTTAAAAAAAAGAATAGTATCAAGAAGTGTTGCTATATCCACGTATGAAATCGATGCCTCTGCTTGAAAATAAATTAGCAGCACCAACAAAATCCCTCATAAAACCTGCCCACGATACGATTTATTTAACTATAAAGTAAAAATAGTCCACGATAAAATTACATGTTTCTAACGAGTACTCAAATCAATGTCTTGCTTAAAGAGTGTTTATTATTTATTTCTATTATCAAGGCACACCAATTTAAAGATCAATTTATGTTAAAAAGCAATAACCTATTATGTATTCAGTATCAACAGCAGGAAGTGGGAAATGTCTATTTCTGGCGTAAACTAAAGTGGTCCTGTGTTTGGTGATCATTTGTTCTGATGGTTGTGTTAGTCTATATTAAATTATGAAACTGAAAAAATTAAGTTTAATATTTAAATTATTTAATTTCATTAATATATAGTTTGCATCATAAATACAGCGAAATAGCAGGGTGAGAACCTAAATTTTGCATCTTATTATATTTATTTCATTGCCTTAGCATTTTCGTAATGTAACAGAAACAGGCTTGGAAATTAAATTAATCTATGGAATGTCATAACGGCAAAGCAATAGAGTCGTAATAAAATCAAAATACGATGTTTGTCAGTATGTGAAAATCAATTCAGTTAAAGCTAAAACGAATCGAGATTACAATAATAGCTTTTCAAACACCAGACAGGTAATTTCGTTGACTAAATCATTCAATACTTCAGATGGTTAAAAGGGTTGTATTTTAATTTTATTAGCGTACCCCCCAGATTGGAAGCCACTGCTTTAAACAAACGCCCTGAGTTATGAATGTTCACAAACAAAATCTTCAAAAAAGTTGACTATCATTCGCCTGGGTTCGACTCCTTAGTCTAGTATGGTTTGGCAGCAATCTGGGGGTTCGAACCCAGATAGGGTGTACTGAGGATGGTTTTTACTAATTGGTTTTCCCACTATACCTCGACACAAGTTTTCCCGGAAACCCGGTATTAAATTCCGACAACTTTGATATTACAAAATAATATTCCTCACCTATATTGATTAATATTGCTGGGCACAACTTTGTAATTGAAAATAAAATCTTTTTCTTGAATACTAAGTTAATGGAAGATTTCGAATGCTTTTCGCTCGAAGGTGATCATTTGATCATATTCAAACCACTCCAATAAAACTCTTATATGGTTCATTAATCTGAACAATTCATCAAAAGCAATACACAACGTAAATCTACTTCAAGTCGTGGATTTTAGTGGCTATCGGCACTAATAAAAGTTAAGAACACCATTTGAATTGCCGTAACTACCAGGAGCTATCCAATGAATTGTGATGCACTATTTAATCAACTCCTGGAGAAGTTTAAACGATCAAATAGTTCACGTTAGCTTTACTTCGACGCCAATGAAGACTTAAATGAACACGTTCGTGAAACCACGTCGTAAACTCAATAGTAGTTGGGTACATACAGACAATCTAAAACATGTAACCGTGATTACAAACAGTGCTCGATTATACTACGTTTACCCTGAACGGTAACAAGCTTACCATTCACATTTAAACTATGGTGTAGTTTATCATATAGGACCATAGTGTATTGCGTTAAGGAATGACTGTTGTCTTTCAGGGTAAACGTAGTATAGCCTGTACTCGAACTATTCCACTACAGTAGAGCTTAAAGAGGGGCTCATAGTGCAATCCATCAAGGTAAGGTTGCCATCGTGGTCGCCATTTGCTGCTACCTATTGCAGCACATACACTTTTGTTTTTGAGTGATATCCCCTTACACTGGTGGTTATGCTTTGAGTAATCAAGCTTAAAAAAATACTATATTTCGTGTGATGGAGAGGCCGAGGTTCGAATTTCGGCTAAGTGCATTGGGGGTAGTTCTCCACATACAGTTTATCGATGAGTTTTTTTTCCTCATCTCCTCTTAACGCTAATGCAGGTGCACCTCCTCCCAAATTTACCTCTTGGATGAATCCGTTAATATCTTTGTCCGTCCTTGAGGCTAAGAGATTAACACACCAACTCTTAAGTGAGCCTGATTTGATTCCTGTGAGAAATGACGAAGAATATACATGGGTTCGTCCTATCTAATTAATAAACATATAGATGATTAAGGCTGGGTCTGTAATATCTGGCGTAGGGCACTGAATTAAGTCACGATGTCAAGTAAATACTACAGTGAAAAGCGAAAAGACAAATAGAAACGGCTCTCTCTTCTCTTTCATTGCAACCACACCTCTGGATACTCAATATCACCCACATTATTTTCTCAAAAGACACGCCCTCTGGGCGAATTAACCTCATTATCCAAGCAAATACCGACTTTGTTGATCTAGAAAAGTGAGTCCCGTGTTTACGTAGGCGAGACGATTAATAGCGACGAACACAGGCGCTTGTTATCGTAATGTGCGCCGTTGATTGTATGCGTGGTATTGGGCCAAAGGTACGAATTACACATACATACATACATACATACATACATACATACATACATACACCTTCTCAACCTTTGAGTAACTAACAAGCACTCGTCTCGTGCAACACAAACATTTTGGGGCATGGATAATAGGAGAACATGAGATCGAGGGAGGTAAACAAATGTAACTAACAAGTTTATTAGTGTGGTTGTGAGACGTGAATGATTGAAGTAGAAATGTAAAGACTGGAAATGTAGCGTTACCCCACCCCCTCACTCCACTTTCCCTGGATAATTCTGACGATTGAGTTAAATGGAAGGAATGCAATCGATATACACCCAATTTTAAAGACCACACGTCAGTTTAATTAAGGAGATTAATACCAAAAACATTATCAAATGAGCCGTTACGGTAAGGCAATAAAAGTGATTCATGTTCTCTTCCCCCAATCAAGTACCGACAATAGTGCTTGATGGTTGAATGCAAATGTGTCACTACCGTCAGGGTTCTTCGGTATGGTGTAAGCCATAGAATATGTTTATACCTAAATACTGCTATCACAGTCTTTACGAATACATTCAATTCCCCTGTGAATCAATGATCTGACATTTTTAACGGAAAAATTACCTTCAAATTTTCTTCTTCAGTCAAAAGTGTGCATGTTTGTTTAAGGGAAGCGTTATCCCAGCAGTGACCACTTTTTTATTTAGGCCAGATTCATAGTCAGACGGTAGGGGTTGCATCGAATTTGGTTTCCAGACGCACTTAAGGCGCATTAAGCGTGACTATGAAACTGACCCTTAGACTTATTACTTACTTTATGGCTTTAAAAATTTTATATTTAATGACCAAACCTACAAAACACCATCTACAGTCTACACCTATAATGAGCTATTTCTGTCCAGTCCACCTCATCCCACCCTATCCCTATCTTGAGCTAATTCTATCCAGTCCACCTCACCTCACCCTATCCCTATCTTGAGCTAGTTTCATCCGGTCCATCTCACCTCACCCTATCCCTATCTTGAGATAGTTCTATCCAGTCCATCTCATCCTACCCTATCCCTATCTTGAGCTAGTTCCATCCAGTCCATCTCACCTCACCCTATCCCTATCTTGAGCTAGTTTCATCCAGTCCATCTCACCTCACCCTATCCCTATCATGAGCTAGTTCCATCCAGTCCATCTCACCTCACCTTATCCCTATCTTGAGCTAGTTTCATTCAGCCCATCTCATCCTACCCTATCCCTATCTTGAACTAATTCTATCCAGTCCACCTTGTTATACTAAATGCTTATCTTAAGCTAGTTCTATTCAGTCCACCTCATTACACCCTATCCTTTGCTTTAGCTAGTTATATCCACCCTATTACACCCTATCTAGCTATATACAGTCCACCGTGTTATACTTTATCCTTATCTTAAGCTAGTTGTATCCAGTCCACCTTATTACACTCTATCTTTTTCAGGTCAATTCTAATATTATCCTCCCATCCACATATAGATCTTCCCTCTAGTCTCTTCCCAATTGGTTTACCAGTCAATGTCTTGAACGCTGTTCTAGTTTCTTCCATTCGAGCTGCATGTCCTTCCCACCGTAACCTGCGAGATGTGGTTACCCTAAAAATGTCTGGGGAGGGTATGAAGCTCATCAATATGTAATCTTCTCCCCTATCTTCATATTTTTTTGGAACAAATATATAATCACTATTAAATTAGGAGAATTAATTACGCTTAAGAGTTTGAAACGGATCTTTTAAAGTTGTCTTTATAAGTTCGGATGCGACTATATGAAATAAGCATCGCAGTTATTTAGTTTGAAGACAAAAGTTAGGAAGGTGTGTTAAAACGTCACTAACTGTGGATAAGATGCCTTATTAAGTGAATTACACCCGTCATCTTCTCACGAACTGACGCCTTAATTTTATTGTTAGAGTGAGTAACCGATTAAGCAGGCAAATTTACCATTCAAGGGGAAAACCACTTCACACGGGATCTAAAACGGTGCACTTGGACGATCTCACATTTCGACTCGATACATTTTTTCTTAGAGAAACCAGGAGAAACACTTTTTGGATTTTCTGTTGATACTTTGAATAACCATCCTGTTTATATGAGCAATATAAGGTTAGTGCAAGGACGTGCTGACGTGAAGGGTAAAGATATAACTACCCATTAACCCCATAAAATATCAGAACAGGGGGGATAGAGTGAACCTATATCTATGTATATTACCCCATCTATCACTTATAATACCAGCTAAGGAAAAAAGCAGAATTTCATTGATAACTACTCCAAACATAGAATAAATAATATGGTGCACCGCACTAACTGTATTTCTTTTTTTTAATCTTAAAATATAAACATTTAATAAAAACTCATAAGATTTATAAAACGGAATAATATACATTGTTGTGAGAACAATCCACCAAAAAGAATAAGTGAAATAATATACACTTTTACGGAAACAGGGAGAAATAAATGGTAAGGAACTCCGCACGGACTTTCTCACTCCATTGTTTAAAAATGGAGGTATTTACTCAAAACTCGTAATGTATGTGAAACAAAATAATATAGGCTACACCAGAAAACCCAAGAAAAAATTGTGTTATACTTACGTAAAACATTTTTTGACTTCCGGAAGTAAATTTTGTGATGTTCTTTTTAAAGAATTAAAGTCATCACTAGTATATTTGGACAAAAATAAAAGCTCGATATCGGGTTCATAAGGGTCAATATTCGTAATAAAATTTCGACTTCCTGTTAAAATTTTCGAAATTTTATTAGGGTTTGCACATCTTATGGTTATCGCATTTTTATAAAATTCCTAATTTATAAATTTATACCAATAAAAAGGTATATATTGATTAATGAGTCTAAAATGATAGAGATAGATCATGGCTGTACAAACGTTTCACCTAAGAGGTTAAAGAAAAAAGAACATAAGCTTTTGAAGAGACTTTCTTATCCACTTACTCAATGGACTTAGATAATTATTGCGTTAAAACTTAAGTAGTATCTCTGTACAACTAAAGCTCACAAAATTGTATCAATATATTTGCCAATATCTCCGAAACTACTGGTTTTATAATGATATATTTCAAATAAAAGTTTTTTATTTTTAATAGTACTACAATTTTGAAATAGGGTTAAACAAACACACAGACAAACAGCATTACAGAAAAACATTTTTTTGGGTTCGGGGGGTCATGAAACGTCGACATCCATCAACATCTCAGGTTAGATTTTTTTTACGGTAGCAATACTTGACACCTTGAGTGTTCGAAAAGTTTATATATATATATATATATATATCGTTTAGCTTAAAAATTATTGGTTTTATAAAAATATGCTTCAAATAAAATATTTGTATCATAAATAGACCTACATATTTGCAATGATAAGTAATTTCATATCTCAAATAATTTCGGAAATGTGATAAAAAAATGAGAGTTTACATATCAGACTGGAACCCTTAAAGTCATTTTGCCGAAAAAATGAGAGTAGCCATTTTGTTTATAATAATGATCAATGCTTAGAATCAAATTTAATCAAAATCGTTAGAGTCAATTTTTAGAAAATAGATTTTTTTTCTCTTTCTGCCCTTCAATAAGCTACCCTTAATTTCAGGGTTGGATAACCAATTCCAAAAAAAAAACCTCGGTAAAGCCCTATGAAAACCCTAGATACCAAGTTTCAGCCCGATCGGTAAAATTGATTATGCTCTAGTCCGAGGTACAGACAAACGGAAATTCATCAAGATCCCGAGTTAGCTTTTTTTTGACGATCACAATCGAGGAGTCTGACTAAAGTAAAGAGTCCATATGAATGATTATGTATTTTACTACCTCTTGGACAGGCGCTGAAAACTCTAATATCCACCACGATCGATTTGGCCTTTTAAGTGCCGGTATTAATTGTTCACTATTATCATCCCTTCATCTCATCGGGACATGGAAAGAACCTCAACGGAAAGGATGTATGATAAGTACATTGGGGCATCCCCTGGGTAGCGGTACATTAGTACGGCCTAATCTTTCCGAAAACTGAGCCACAGAATGATGTAGCCCAAGCACGCCATTATTATTTAACAGCTTTGAACAGTAAGCTACGGATTCTATAAAAGATTTTTCCAAACTAACTTGAAAAATACGTTGTTTTCATAAATTTTCAATTGTAAAAAATTTAAGAGTTAGTTTACGTTCAAAGTGGTTAGCATTATAGATAGGAACTGTCAAAGAATGGTTTACTCAGAGTTGATACAAATTGGTCATTTCGAGTGATTGTACTCACACCAGTGGGCATGCGGTCTAAACGCCAAGCTCATTTAGTCTGGTTTGCATATTTCGGGGAAACCAAGATCAATTTCAGCCGGGTATATGAGTGATTTTTCCTGGATTTCTTCCCACTTATCTCCACAGAAATTCGGATAAATTTACCTTTTTAATGCCTTCTCCATTGGTGTAATTAATATATGCCCTATTTGCGTTTTTCACAAAGGGTAGTGAGTGTAGAAAAGTTATAGATGAACGAAAACCAGCGCCAAGAGAAATAAAATATAGATGTAAACCTATAACACAAGATTCGTATTGAGAACTGGGACTGCAAATCTTATCAATTATATTACGTGAGCGACTTTCAAGTAAAAACTTTTTTTTAGGCCTAGACCATTTCGGCTATCATTGTAACGGCCAAGTTCTTAGGGGAAGCGTTGGAGATAGTTAAAGACAGTGTGGTTCAACTGGCAGCCCACGGGCCAAATGCAGCCCAGGCTCACTGAAAATTTGACCTTCACAATCTCTTGGAGGAAAAAATTAAAGGGAAACCCTCACTGGCAGATGTGAAATAGCTAATGATACAAATAAAAATATTTATTTAAAACGATCATGATTGCATTTTACTAAGCATTTATTTGATTGATAAAAATATGTTTAAATATATATATATATATATATATTTATAATGCTAAGTTGTTTTGTGAAAATGTGTGCATGCATATTTCATATACATTTTTGGGAGATTAATACATTTATTTTGGCAGTAAGATTTGAAAGATTCTATCAACCAAAAGTACCATTTATTTTAGGTATTCAAAATTATTGTTTATTAAGTGTTGTCTGTAGTCTTATATTAAGTTGACGAGATTAATAAAATATATATTCGGCCAGCGGTGAAAGCTGATAATAATCATATGGGATGAAAAAGGTTGGATCATCCTGGTTTAAGCAACGCGAATATGGCACGTAAAATGTTTTATCTCAAACACCGGCTAGAAAAGCCGTTCAAAACAGGATTATTAAAATTTAAAAAAAGCTTAAGTACACAGTAGTTAAAGTCTAAAAACAACTACGGACGATGCCCTGTATTAAAACAGACGCAAAGTTTGAGTATGACTATGACAGAAAACAAATACTGGAAGAGTTTGGAAATAGATTACGGAAATATTTTGTCTTGGAAACGTCTTACTCCAAAAGTCGAAGCCGATTTGTATAAAGTATAAAGGAGATATTTTCTGAGTTTAATCTTAAGATGCATCTTTGTGTTGGGTTCCTTCAAATTATTGGTTATTGGATCGGCTTAGCCATATAAGAATAGGAACATTAATTACATTTAAAACGATTTTGGTGGACCAAAAAGTAAGCTCACACAAATAGAAAACTAAAAAAAAAATCAACAAAAAATAATTTTAATTCGGTGAAACTTATGTTTTCTTTTGATGCTGCCAGCTCAAGTAAAAGAAAAATACCTATTTCAATTTTACGTTGGCTGAATGTTTGCGACGTGAACCTTAACTACCGTAAAGGGTCTTATGGTCTAATTAGTGCATATTACACAACTACTAATGATAATCTAAGATTGAGCAATATCAGAAAGGAAATTTGGTGTCCTAAATTAAAATAATCATACGATACAAAAAAGTTGATAAAATATCTTATCTTTAAATCCTCTATGTACCTTTTGTTTACTCTTAAAGGTTGCAAGCTTGCCCTTTCTTGGTTTCCCTATAGTGTGACTTATAGGACAGGGCACTGCAAGCTTTCAGAGTGAACGAAGTGTATACTTGAAATGATGACTAAAGTAATTTTTTATACAAGATACTGATAACAGCACGCAGGGATATATATAAAAAACGGGTGATATATTTAAGTTGAGACATCAAGATATCCCGAAAACCAAGGATTTTAGAAAAAAATAATTCTAACTAAAGTTTTTTGTTCATGAGAGGAAAGAGAACAGCACTAATTATTATTGTTGATTTGGCGGACGTCCTCAAGGTTATTTCAAGGAAAACTTTGTTTTTTTAGATGAAAACCTACACATTTTTTATCGGCATTTTTGCTACATATAAAAACAAAGCAACTTTTGCATGAAACTTTTTTATTTGAAATACATTTTTAAAGATATTTTAACTTGTATTTTTTATGTGTTCATGAGAGGAAATAGAAAAGCACTAATTATTATTGTTGATTTGGCGGACGTCCTCAAGGTTATTTCAAGGAAAAATTTGTTTTTTTAGATGAAAACCTACACATTTTTTATCGGCATTTTATTCTATATATAAAAACAAAACAACTTTTGCATGAAACTTTTTTTATTTGAAATAATTTTTTAATAATTTGTATTTTTTATAACAATTTTTATTCAAGAACTTTTTATTACATTATGTTATTATTTCACTAAATTCAATATTATTTATATAATTATTTTAATAAATGTTCAAAATGATGACTATTAACATCGATACACCTTTAATATAACAAAAAGTTCTTGAACAAAGATTGTTATAAAAAATCAAGTTGATTTCAAATAAACATGGGTTTCAGAAAAAAAAATATTTTTTTTTTGTAGAGAATAATAAAATTGATAGGTTCTCATTTATAAAAGCAGAGTTGAACTTGAAATAACTTTGAAGATGTCCACCAAACCGAAATAACTAGTGTTGTTCTCTTTCTTCTTGAAAAACAATAAACTTTTGTTCGAAACAATTTTTTCTAAAATGCCTCGTATTCGGGATATTCTGGTGCCTCAACTTAAATACCTGTATATTTTATCACCGCGTCTTACTACCTGTTCAGGTCATACTTCTATATGATATTTACACAAATGGGTAGGGATGAGGAAGGAAGCATTTTGCATGAAAGGATAGTGGGAAACCATTTAGGAAAAACCACCTTCAGTAGACCTGACCGGGATTCTAACTACGATCTTCCTGTCATCAACAGACCAGTTCAACATGAGTTTGACAACGCCTTAGACCATTCTGCTACTGTAGCGGGTAGGAAGAAAATAACTGCCGAGAAATGTGTAAATTTAATAAGGTGCTTCATGGACAATTTTGTAAAAAAATGACGGATTGTTACTAAGTTTATTCAAAATAAATTTAAAAATTGTTTTCACCCTCAATTGTTTTTTCAGTATAGGCCTTTCATAGTTTGTAAACTAATATGAACCTTATATTTTATAGGATGACACCTTAACTTAGGCCCGCCAGGTACTTAAATGTGGCCGATACCAGGGGTGAAATGCAAGTCCCCTCTCTTTGCTCTACTTGACTTAACTGGTGGAAAAACCTTATTTGTCTAGGGGAATAAGTTAGCTTAGCAAATATAAAGGCTTTTTCAGGGTCTTTTACTCCTGGAGACCTTCCCACGACAAATATTTGAAAATTGGATGCTACTAGAAGATATTTGGAGTGGCGCCCTCTAGTTTTTTTTAAATTACACT
>CABFWO010002066.1:0-10069 GCA_902155825.1 Timema genevievae | reverse complement strand
CTTATTCCTTTTGAAATATAGATCTCTCTAGACGCCATTGTGAGCGGTCCTCTGCAGGAAAATTTTTTGAAAACTAGATTTATCAGGAATATATTTAGAGTGCTCTTTTTCCAGATTATTTTTGTAAAATTATTTACCTAATGTATAAGCTACGTGAAGTGGCCTTCTCCCAGCAAACTTTGGTAAATTGGCTGCTCTCGTAAGTTATTTGGAATTGTCTTTCCTTGGAAATTTTAATAATTGGGTGCCTCCATAAGCTATTTGAATTATTCCTTGCCGTGATTAAAAAAAAATTAAAGCCTTTATAAGCTATTTGAAGTGGTATTAGTCTGTATATTTTAATTACATGCCTCTCCAAGCTATTTGTTACAAGACCATTTTACCGCTTGATATTCGAGAATATCAGAAGGGAGTAAAACAAATCTAGAAAGGGGTAAGTTTATTCCAGGAGAGAAGGTAATTTCATTCAAATCGGGAGAAGGGGGACACACATTTTTTTTACTAAGAATGAAAGCGTCCCTTCCCCCGTCCCCACACTCCCCGTATATGCCTCCACTGCCCTAATTATATATATATATATATATATATATATATATATAAACTTTTGGTCACTTTAACAAAAAATAATCAATAACCGAACATTGAAATGTTACCTACATAATAAAATACTAAATTAATTAAATTTAAATAATTGAACTTGATTCACTACACCCAATACCCCCTTTGAGGGAACTGCAGGGCTTATAAAAAAAAGCTTTATCTTCGTTTTCTGTTGCCAAATCCCTTCTTTCTCAGTTATATCGGAAGAGGAAGAAGGAGCTCCCGGCAACCTCGACTAAACGGCGTTGCGAAACTTGTCCTATATATGAGGGCAGATTGACCACACAAAAAAGAGAGAATGGCAACGCTGTGTCCCAACAGTAACCGTGCAGTTTCTTCAGCGATGGTATCAAGTGTACCAGAATCTATTTACGCGCCAAATTTAATTTAGGCTAGGGGCGAAAATAATAGACTCCGTGAAACTTCCGAACACTTCTAAATGAATTACATGACTGTACCTAACTAATAACAGGCCTGCCATTGTGACAAATGCCTGTAAGTTCCTCCGGGGGAAACCCCAGCTTGTGGGCTGGACATGCATTATTCTTTAGTATGGATGGAAATTTTTATTACTTATCATTCATGTTTTATTTTATTTTATTCACTCCAATTTTTTAAAATTTATTATTCTGGGTCTTAGGATCGGTCCCCTGGAAGTCCCGGGCCCGGTACCATGGTACCAATAGTCCCCTCGTGGTGGGCCTGTATACAAGTCACAAGTAGGTAGAGTGTAGACTAAGTTCTTGGTTAAGGCTTACCATCAATAAAGGTAAATAGTTGCTCCTAAAATTTTGGGCATTCTTGGGCCAGAGAGATATTTTGAAACAAAAATAAAAAGTTGAAAATAACCCACTAAAAGAAAAGCACCGACCGGTGTAGAAAATGTATTCAAAATACTTTTTATTGCCATATTGTTTCTATATTTTCCAACTTGACTTGTGATTATATTAAATACTATTTAGTAAATTTCCAACTGTTGTATGAGCTTGTTTTTTTTACCAGTCGATCTGTGCACTGTTCTTAAGGCCCTTTTCCTTACTTTCCCACGAGACAGCTTGTAAATATTGATTTTTGTAAACTGCTATTGTTATTTTGAATTATGTGGTTGGGCCCAGGCAAGCTTGAGAAGCCAGCACCATTTCGGGCGAGTATAGTCTGTTCTACAAAATAATTGATAAGTACAATGTTCTCCCCTCTCCCATAAAAGTGATGGTGCTTTCTAGGACAGTGCTATCAAATAAGCGGAATCTGGGGCTCACCAAGTAAAACAAATTAGTCAACGGATTAAAAGTCCAACCATTACTGGAAAAGCTTCATATAGCACACGCCACTTTTCTTCTCCTCCAAATAGCTGTGCACAACACCACTTCTCCCCTCCACACAGATATGCACAACACCACTTCTCCCCTCCACACAGATATGCACAACACCACTTCTCACCTCCACACAGATATGCACAGTAGAATTTCTCACCTCCACACAGCTATGCACAACACCACTTCTCACCTCCACACAGATATGCACAACACCACTTCTCCCCTCCACACAGATATGCACAGCACCACTTCTCCTCCTCCACATAGCTGTGCACAACAGCACCTCTCCCCTCCACACAGCTATCCACAGCACCACTTCTCACCTCCACACAGCTATGCACAACACCACTTCTCCCCTCCACACAGATATGCACAGCACCACTTCTCACCTCCACACAGATATGCACAACACCATTTCTCTCCACCATACAGATATGCACAGCACCACTTCTCTCCACCATACAGATATGCACAGCACCACTTCTCACCTCCACACAGATATGCACAGCACCACTTCTCATCCTCCAAACAGATATGCACAACACCACTTCTCTCCTCCACACAGATATGCACAACACCACTTCTCACCTCCACACAGCTATGCACAGCACCACTTCTCACCTCCAAACAGATATGCACAGCACCACTTCTCACCTCCAAACAGATATGCACAGCACCACTTCTCACCTCCAAACAGATATGCACAACACCACTTCTCACCTCCACACAGCTATGCACAGCACCACTTCTCACCTCCAAACAGATATGCACAACACCACTTCTCTCCTCCACACAGATATGCACAACACCACTTCTCCCCTCCACACAGCTATGCACAACACCACTTCTCACCTCCACACAGCTATGCACAACACTACTTCTCCCCTCCACACAGCTATGCACAACACCACTTCTCACCTCCACACAGATATGCACAACACTACTTCTCCCCTCCACACAGCTATGCACAACATTTCTCAACTCCACACAGATATGCACAGCACCACTTCTCACCTCCATACAGCTATGCACAACACCATTTCTCAACTCCACACAGCTATGCACAACACCATTTCTACCCTCCAAACAGATATGTACAGCAGCAGACGTATCGCCAGTTGATTTTTGCCGATCTTACTTTTTGTACGTTCTTTATAGTAAAAGCAGAGTGCTTTACTTAAGTCTTAAAATAACTTATATTTTAAGTATGTTAGTTTTCCATCTAGAATGGCACCTTCTACATTGGGCGGTAATTAAAGGAAATCCTTTGAAGGAGATCGTCATTTTAAATCTGAGTGTACTAAAAGTACGTATTTGCAATGCCAAACATTACTAACTCGAAACCGATGTGTCTTTTGTGCAACGAGTGCGTGCCAACGATCAATGAGTACAGCTTGAAAATACATTATGAAAGGAAACATAAATCTTTTGAAAAATCA
Source organism: Timema genevievae (assembly GCA_902155825.1). NCBI lineage: Eukaryota > Metazoa > Arthropoda > Insecta > Phasmatodea > Timematidae > Timema > Timema genevievae. The sequence continues at coordinate 6,714 of CABFWO010002066.1, read as the reverse complement.
TAAACAGCGATTCAGCGTTGCGTGCCTCAAGAATTGAATCTGTGACAGCCTTTTATTAAAGAGGAATAAAGGAATAACGTTCAAAACTATGGTCAGACTGAATTGAATGTATGTATGGGCCACCAAATATTATGATTTTTTGAACTGCCCCGGTTTGATAACTAATTTAGTAGCCCTTCTTTAGGACTTTAAGAATCCATCTCGTGGCAGATTTGCCGAGATATTAGAAAGAAGATACACTCTTGTGTGAGACAGGCCTGCTCAAGGCGGGGAGCTCGGGGTTTGAACCCCAGTCGGGTCTACTCAGGGCAGTTTTTTCCTAAATGGTTCCTCACGCACCTTCCACGAAAATGCGGGTAGACTACCTATAAATTCTACCTTCCTCACCCTTATCCCATTTAAGTAGTTAATACATATGGGTATAACCTTAATAAGTGATTTAAAAAAGATACAAGATTACGGTTAAACCATTTATATTGCATCAAGTACGGTTTTCTGCATTATTCACCGGACAAGAGCGGAATTGGGATCAATACATTTTTTTCATCTTAAAGTAATTAATTTAATTTAATTTAATTTAATTTTAGCACCGCGTCTTACTACCCGTTCGGGTTATACGCTTAAGTACTAATTACACTAATGGATTAGTAAATGGGAAGGTTGAATTTAGAGGAAGTGAACCCGCATTTGCGTGGATGGAGAGTAGAAAACCTTAAAGTAATTATTTTCCAACTTTTTGTTTAAACGCTTTAATGTTCTCACTGGTCTCTCTTCCACTGTTTTCTTATGAAGACCAAAGGTTACAACACTTAAGATGCAACGCCTGGTTAGAGCTGTATTACCTAACTAAACTACACCCAGTTCAGTGGTTGAACGGTCTAAGGTGTCACTCTCGTGTTGGACCACCCTCCTGATGACGGGGAGATCGGGGTTCACATACTAGTTGGGTGTACTGAGGGTGGCTTTTCATCAATAATTTCCCATCTACTTCCACGCAAATGCGGTTAAGATTATCTCTGAAAGTTTTCCTTCTTCATCCCTACCCCATTAGAGTAATTATCATAAAAGCATGTAACTTGAACAGGCAGTAACACGAGCTCTTAGCTCGAGCTATATTTAAAATAACTGTTGAGGACTTACTACTCAAAGCCTTAGCTTTGTTCAGAAGTGCAATTGGCTTAGTTTAGTGATGACGTGTGCAATGGCACGTATTAAGCCGGCGTTATGTTTGGAATCATCTCAACCCTAAAGGTCTTACGTCATACTTAAATACTAATGCCCGGATCACGATCAACTTAACGTAACATTCACTAAAAGTTAACTTAAAGTTAACTTAACGTATGTGTGATCACGATTCACGTAAATTAACGTAACAACTCAAGCCAAACATCTTCATTCTCGAGTATGATCTGTGATTTGTACTAGTTTTACAGTGATGATCTGTGAACGTTTACAGTTTTCAATCGATATAATAAATATCTATTACAAAACTTTTTTGATAAATTTAGCTTTCCTATTATTGTTTAATTATTGTGTTTCAATGTCTGATCACTAGAATTTACGCTAAAGAATAAACATTGGCCATAATACCGACAAATGAATTAATAAATAGCCCTGTTGACGTCACTCGCATTATGATTGGCCGGCTAGATCACGTGATACCCTTCAAGTAACGTTCACTTAAAGTCAAAAACCTCCCAGGACATCTCTTACGTTAAGTTAACTGCAAGTCAACGTTAAGTTAACTGCATCGTGATGGCCTCCATTTAAACACACGAGGAGATCCTTTACGTTAAGTTAGGTTAAGTTGACTTTAAGTTAACGTTAAGTTGATTGTGATCCCGGCATAAGAGGTTACAAGCTGTAGTGTTCTATCGTAACGTTAAGGGTTCTAAAAGGTGGTAAGAGCAATGAGAAGTGTTGCAGACGAAGGGGTCTGATATTCTTTAATATCGTTTTCAACTAAATCTAGGCGATGATTATCAGAAGGTTTCTGACCAGTTAAATAGTTTGAATTCAAAGTGTTTTGAAAATGTGTGTGATAACTTACATAAAACTCTTAACAATCTCACATTATCTTAAAAATATTCTGTTCTTACCTTATCAAAACATCACTTTATTTGATAGAAGAGGGCTTTTGCTTTATTCTAAGAAGTATTAGTTTTCTCGTAAAGCGTCGTTTAATTTTTTTTAACTTAAAGTAAGAAAGAAGCATCCGTTTTAACTTATAAAAAAGTGTTAAAGCTTATAATTATTTTTTCACCGCGATGAGGAATGAAAGTAAAATAAACTTATATTTGCGTAGAAGGAGAGCAGGAAATAATTTAGGATGAAAAAAAACCTTAGTACACCCGGACGGAATTCGAACCCCAACTTTCCTTTTATCGACAAGCCAGACGTAACGAGTCAGACTTATAAAAAAAAATATATATATATATATATATATATAGCTTTGTATCTTTCTAAGCGACCAGCAGACTGTTTGGGGAGACAGTGTACCGCAACGTGACGTGATGTGACGTGACGTGACGTGACACCCCCGCGGGGCCAAATCTTTCATTTATGACGTGTGCAGCCACATTTAAAACCCACACAATCATGAGAAAGAGAGAGAAAAAGAGAAAGAGGGATAAAAAAAGAGAAAGAGCTTAAAAAAAAAGAGAGAAAGAAAAAGCGCAAGAAAGAGATAGAAAGAAAGAGAATAAAGAAAAAGCGAGAGAATAAAGATAAAGTGGGAGAAAAAAGAGAAAATAAACAAAGAGAGACAAACAGAATACTACGCAAGTTTTCCTAAAACATTTGAACTACCCGCTTCAGTGGCGGAACGGTCTAAGGCGTCACTCTCGCATTAGACTGGCCTGATTATGACGGGGAGATGGTTTTGTTCTAAATGGTTTCCCACTCTCCTTCCACGTAAATGCAGATATATTGTCTCTAAAATTTTACCTCCCTTAACCCTACCTCATTAGAGCAATTATCATATAAGCGTATAGCCTGAACAGGTAGTAAGACGCAGCGATAAAAAATAATTTAAAAACATTCGAGCTTTAAGAGAAACAGACACAATATATATGTTTTTATACCAATAAAAATAAATGCGATGTTTGAATAGAACTAATATTAAGAAATAAACAGAGATACCACGAGCACAATTTAATATGTTTCGTATCCTGTGCACAATTTTATTCATAAATACGGATATCATTGCGAAATATAGAAAATAAAGAGACACGAGTTCGTTTGTGAAAGAAGAAAAAATGCTTGGACTACCGGAACACACTAAATACATTTTGTATATCGTACAGACATTTTCGCGAATTATATTTTGTTAGAAAGGAGTGTTTCTATAATATTATACAAAATAACAAAGCATAAATATATTTAGATGGATCCTACATTACTTTGGAACATGACACGAGTCCATCGGTGGTCGCACGGTCTAAGACGTCAGTCTCATGATGAACTGGATTGTCGATGACGATGATGTTGAGCATATAATCTAAGACGGATGTACTGGTAATGCAATTTATGACTGTGATTTTCTCATCCTCTTTCCACGCTAATATAGGATAACTTTATCTAACTACCCTCTCCATTTAATAAATACCTCTTGAGTTTTTTTTAGCGGCGCGTTCAGGTTGTACGCAAATGTTCTAGCTACACTAATGTGTTAGGGATGAGGAAGGTTGGATTTTGAAGAAGAGTACACGCATTTGCACGGAGTAAGAGGGGAAAACCCAAGTAGGAAAAACCACCTTTATTGCACCCGACAGAGATTCAAACCCGATCACCCCATTATCAGCAGTCCAGTCTACTGCGTGAGTGACGCCTTAGACTATTCGGCCACATAAGCGTGTCTTTCGAGTTAAAAGTATCATCTAAATAAATGGTACAACACAATCGAATTTATTTTCTCATTTTGCCTATTACACAGGTTATTCAAATAATAGCCAGGCAAAAATGTATACAGGTCGTGGGAAGTGACCAGACCAGTATTTCCACGCACTGAACTTGAGGTTGGCGACGCTAAATGGTGGCGCTAGGGGACCACAAAGTTGGCGTTTTATGTAAAACACGAAGAGCGCCAAGCAAACCAACACAGGCATCCCCACCATTCCCTTCCTTGACAAGCGATGGTACCAGCGTAGCAGAGCCCGGATTACCGACGACGCACCACCATTCTCAACACGCTTCACATATTTGAGCGGGTCACACATTCGGTGGTCCGTCGCTGCAAGCTGTGTATCAACATGAACGGTCGCCACTTTCAACAGTTGCTGTAAATTATAAGTATCTCTTTTCATACAGACGTTCAGCTACCAGTGCATAGCTCTCAATAAGAAGTGGTACCACTTCCCTAGTCGAGACGCGTCTGTGCTCCCAAGCTTTGGAATAATCAGCAATTCCTTATAGGTACTTGTTGTCAGGAGATTCAGTGCCTGTTACTATTCATAATTCACACTACACTCCACTTGTTATGTGCTGAAGAGTGATGAGTTGCCTACCCCACAGGTGCATACAGCCACAACGCCTATTTCGACGTCTCCAAGAGTCACCATTTGGCGTCACCGACCCTTAGTTAAATGCGTGGAAATACATGTCGTGCCACCCCCCCTAAACCTGTATAATTTTTTACCTATAAATCTGATTAATCCTGTTGTTTGTTAGGGGGCCACGGTGCTCAGCCGTAAGGAACCGGCCCAACGTACGGGGCCGGGACGCGATCTAGGCCCGCGCACGTTTCATATAAACGAGCACTAGACTGACTGTCTTTGCCACCTCCCGGTACTGGCAGAGCTCTGAAAATCCTGCCGGGGCGCCTCCACGGGGCGGCCCCTGGGCTATGTGACGGACGCTGGAGTCATCTGTGTGTGAGGAGCGAGGCTCCTGGATATGCACTAAGCAGTTGGTAGTGCGTACCCGTGTAGCGGGGATAGCTGGTCAGGGCACCTCCACGAGATCCCCGCTGGGCAGCTCCGGGCAGTCGGTCTCGAGAATGGTGCTGAGGGGGCGGCAGCCAAGTTTTGGGAAACAAGAGAAAGTTCTGGGGCAATGAGATTGCAAGTTTGAGGAGACGGTTGTTCGGAGGCTGAGCTCCTGGCTTCCTCATGATTGGGCGATCGCTAGTAGGAGCCAACTCCTCCCTCCATCCGGTCCCAGTGGAGGTATTTTTTTCTCTCAAGTAACCCAAGGCAGGCTGGCATGGAAAGGTTGGTACTGGTTTTTTCGGGTGACCTTATACCCGGAATGGCAGTCATGGACCTCGGTCCATGTCCGGCGAAAAGGTTCCAGACCCGATGGGTATCAGTGGTTGAACTATAAAAGGCCTCTGAGCCCGAAGATAGTGTAGCTGGGAAGCCCTTCGGGGGTCTCTTCACTGATGTAGTTGGATACGAATCCTGTTGTTTGTAACAACATTTTCAAAACTCAGTTCAAACTACCCTTCAATAACCTTCCCTCAGAAACTCAAACAAATCATAAGCTAATGAAACACTCTCAAGATATTCATTTTGTAGGAAATTGTTGGATACATTCTATTTAAAAAAAATTAAAAATTACAATAATAATATTCTTTACAAGCTATCCAATAATAATAATAATAATAATAATAATAATAATAATAATAATAATAATAATAATAACAACAACAACATATAAATATAATATTTTTTTTAAAGAAAAATTAGCACACGATTTTATTAATTACATAAAACATTCCTAAGAGGCCCATTTTGAACAAAAGTGTTCAAGCCATTTTCAAAATAATCAAAATTTAAAAAAAAGTAATCAGGAAACTTCCCATAAATTAATTTTGTATCCAAAAATCAAATCCACAGTGTTGTTTACCATATAAAATACAAGATATTAAATTCAAACAATGTCGTTAGAGCATATATACACACATATATATATATATATAGTTTAAATCACTCATTAGTAAACTGCCCTTAATTTTAGAAGGTTGTAATAAAGATAACGATGACCATAATATAACATAATATATGTATATAAGTATCAAGTTTGAACGGAATCCATCAAATCATTTCGGCTGTAGCCCCAGGTACAAACATAATATTGTAAGACCCCCTTTTTTGAGTTCGGGGGACATATAAAGAACTTCAAAGAACCATCGTAATTTCTATGGAGGATTTTTGTTACGATTATAATACTTTCTCTCCATGGAAAAGTAAACGCATAATATTGCAATATGATACGAATAGATTCGATAAGTTGGGTCTATATTTGCATACTTGGTACGAAACGTACGGGGGTTTCCCTTCTAGAAGGAACTAGAGAGAGTAGCCCCTAGCCCACAGACAAAGAAATAACAGATACGTAGCCTTACGGGAGATTTGTTGCGCTTCTCGAGTCAGGTAGAACTTAAAATATCCAGGGATAATAGCGCTTCCAAGTGAGAATTCTTTGAAACAACTCACTTGCAAAATGTTCCTCGTGAGAAAGACAAACTGAGAGCCAAGAGATGCCTTCTCTCCGAGTACAATAGTCCAGGTAGCGGTAACCCCTTCCCCCGCCTCACCCCCCTTTCATTGAACAAAACTTTTCAAACATTTAAGAGTGTTGGACTCAAATATACAATGCGAGTGCTTCAACAGTTTACAGGTGACAAGAGTCTTGGAAATGCACTTTTAAATGAATTATTAAATATTTTGCGACCAGCTTCTGCGGTCACAATTCTTTAGGATTCATTTTTTC
>CABFWO010002065.1:112795-138920 GCA_902155825.1 Timema genevievae | reverse complement strand
GGGGAGATGAGCATTTAGTGTTGAATTGAAAAGGTAAGAAAACTTATGAAGAAGACACATGCCGAGATGGAGGTTACCTTAGACACAAGGGAAACTCTTCTCAAATAGGAGGCACATTATAAATACTATACAGCCTCCACTTTATTCACACAATAGCTTTTAAAAAAAAAGAAGAGTACTGCCCATTCTTCGTGAGGATCGTTTAGGTCCATTAGGGTCGAAAAGATTTAAGGCAGTTGTCAAGCCTTAACGATATCACCTCACCTTGTATTAATGCTGGCCACGCATGAGACAAGGGTTATTTCTGTTATATTATGCGTTTAATGTTTTTTAATTTCCCCAGCGCATGAGTTGCGCGCTAGCCATACGCCAGCCTTCCTTCTACTTCTGCACTCATAAGCTTATGCATCACACCCCGAAAAAAGTTGATTGGATCTACTCAACATATATCGATGGGTGCATGGGCTAAGGCGGCAGATACATTCAAGGGCGTCGTTAGCAAGGGGAGGACCTGAACAGGTAGTAAGACACGCTTTAAATATATATATATATATATATATATAAAATACTACTATAAAGCCATACGGCTGACTCACTCACTCACTCACTCACTCACTCACTGACATTAATGTTTACCCACTTCCAGATGAGCTAGAAACTTGAAATATAGCAAACTTATAGCTTCTATCCTTTAACCGACGGGAAAATTACAGAAAGTTAAAAAATTTAATTTCTAGCTCCCTAAAAAAAATTCAAAATGGTGGAGCAACTTTTAAAGTTGGTACGGTATATACAATACAATACCAGTAACTTTAAGTTGTTACGTTCAAAACAACGCTGGAATTACATTAGTTTACATCCATTTGCAAATAAAACCCATTGGAGGTTGAGGGGCGGAGCCCCCAACGAGCAAAGCGAGTACCTATATATTTATACATATATATATGCATTAACCCAAAAGTAGATTTTCAATTTTCTGAATAAACTTATTCAATATTTGTTTCTTTATTAGTTCTAGGACTGACCCATTTTGAGTATTATTTGGGGGAAGGGGGAACGTTTCCCTCATGTCTTCCCCAATAGCGACGCTCGTGAAGGCAATAATTGACGAGAAACTATTTTAAATTAAGAGAAAAATGTATTTTCATGTTCCATAAAAAATAATCATGACAAATATTCAAGAACTGATGAGAGAGCTCTGTATATAAAATTAAACTTCATTTATCTACTGAAGCAGTATTCAGTTTATTTTCAGCCGCTTCAGTGGTTGCATGTTTTAAGGTGCTACTCTTATAGTAGACTAGACCGTGAATGACGGGGAGATTGTGGTTCGAATCTTATTTGGGTGGGCTGGAGGTGTTTTTTTTTTAATGGGTATCCACGCTCTCTCCACGCAAATTAGTAAATAATTCCTATAAAAATAATCTTCCTAGTTTCGAAAATTAGTATCGTAATTAGTAAATAAGCGTATAACCCGAACGGATAGTAAGACGCGGTGCTAAATATATATATATATATAACCCAATATATATATATATTACCCAATATAAATATAATATATACATGGTAATATATATATATATTACCCAATATAAATATAATATATACATGGTTTGCTATTAAAAAAAAGCACTTCCCATCCACTCCATCTTGTTTTTTAATTAGGCCAAAGATAACGATTTGTTCCACATCTAATGTTACAAGATGTACCCCAGCGAGTGGTATCGTAATAGTCGTATAAAAACATAACACGGTCATGAAGAAGAAGACGAACGCTTAGTCAAGATCAATGTGACACTCAAAAAGTGGAGGAATATAATATAACCTTCTTCTCTTCTTCCTTCTGCAGAGTATTCCTTTCCGCACAGACCCCCTGGTACGGTTTTATAGGGAACCTAAGCGGGTACTGATGAAATATTCCAAAACGTTTGCTCCTTGAATTTATACTAGTTGAATCTCTGTGTTATGGTGGTACGGTTATCTCGTTTATTTTTAAATTAAGATTGTCCGCTGGAAACCGTTCAGAAATAATTATACTTGTATTTCATAGTAATGTATCGGTAAAAAACTTAATGCCAAACGATATGCGCGCAGCCCTTTTTAAAAAAAAATAATTAAACTCCCCGTTGGGGATCTGATGAAGATCTTATTTTTTGGGAAGGGGGGAAACCCTTTATGGAAGATATATTTAATAATTTTTTTTTGTCTTTCATTCCTGCATTATATTCCCCATCCAAGCTATTTATTTTTAGCCTATATCTATTCATTTGTGGAATTTAACGTGCACTTTCTGAACAAACTGATTATTATATCAGTGCACCTTAATTTCTATGAGCGAGAGTGAAAGGGCTTTCCACTTTTTTCAGGGGACGGTATTTTCACATAGTTCCCTTAGTTTCTTTTACAGGTCACAATCGACATGGGAGCAACCACTTTACTTCCTTTCTGAAGAAAGGTATGCTATGGATTTTGGTCGCTCAAGAAAAATTCATCGACCCCGGCTGGGTTCGAACCCACGAATATCGGGTCCTGAGATGAGTACCGAGGTTTACCCAAACCAAGCTATCAGCTAAATATTACACCGATGAACAGGATCCGGATTTAAATTATGTCAATTTTTTGTTTTGGTACATCACAGACGATGCTAATTAATTGCCCACAAATTCTGTTCATGATTTCTTTGTTGTAAAAGTGTATATTTTATACTTCATTTTATTTAAATTTCATTTGGAATTTTTAGGTCATATTATCACGATTGAAATAATTTTTCAGGCATTTTTGTTGAATAGTATCGATGTTTTGTAAATAAATTATTAATATTAGACATTTCACCTCACAATAAATCGTCAAACTGTCGAGATAATATAAGCTTCCATTTTACTTTGCACACTCTTTACTCTTATGGTAGAAAAATCCATATTCATCGTGATGTACTTCGGCTGAGCTGGGAAGCTTCATGTGGGAACGGGTAGCTATTGCTTAGGGAAAAGAAAGTATTTGTAAATTAATATTAATATTTATTTAAATGCAAGAATCTATTTTGCTCAAGTTTTTCCATTGTATACAGATTTAATCTAGTTTATTTTCGTAAAGAGCTTGTTTTGATTTATTAATGTGTACTCTTTCCAAGTTCTCGATTACATTTTTGAGTAACTTTTTTTCGTAAATTTGAACCACTTTTATATCATAATTTTTTGACAATTTTTGGTAATCATAGTCCGGCTCTTGCTGATGAATATGTTGAAGGAGAAGGTATAATGTAGAATTAGAAAGGGGGTGAATTTATTGGCGTAGAGGGTAAGTTAGGAAAACCTTTAGTGAATTTACTTATATCAATATTGACCGCAAATAACAGTGTTTGTATGTTCTTGCAGTATTAAGGTGGGAGTGTAGTGGACATGAGAAAATCAAAGTATTTTGCAGTTTTCATAACAAAGTATATTTTTGGGACAAAATAAATAAAATATGTCTCAAGTATAAATATAGAATTTAATTTTCTTCACGAGGTGACCTCAAAAGTTGTTAAATATCAGTCAAAGGTTTACTGAAATTTAATGACAACTTTTTATCTTCATTTAAAAAGTCTCTCATCTGATATCGTTAAGTTCATGACAGATATTCAACAACTGTTGATATCACCATGTGAAAAAAAAACCTCTGTGTTTCTACTGAAGAAATATTTGATTTATTTTGACCAAAACATATTCTGCTATAAAAACTGCAAAAACACTGACCTTTTCCGGAGTTCCTTAAACTCCCACCTTAACAAGAACAAGACCTTTATCACGTTCCTGAAGATACCCTCACTCCCAGCATGACGTGGACGGAGCCCTTCCGAAAATTGCAGGTAAAAGGGAAGAGTGAAAAAAGAAGAGGTAAATGATTCAACGCCTTACGGTACCTTTACACAGATCGGAGCTTGAAAAAGTGTTCTTCTCAACCACATTTTTGTAATAGTATTGGTAGTGGTAGTCAGCCGATGATTTTTTTTATTTTATTTTAGAGGGAGCAGACCCGGAGATAGGCCCCTACAGGAGAGCCCCTTAGGGGGTAAAAAATGCTTTATTTTTTCAACGCTTGATTCGTTTCAAAAACTAGAAGTTGCGATGTTAAATATGCGCACAGAGGGAGGGTATCTTGGGACCAGGATCAGCGAAGTCACCGCGCATCCCCAGGGGTGAACATATTTTTGGACCTCTCGGATAAGTGTTGGGGCTCTTTATAGTCTTGCTTCTCCACTTCAGAGGATTTGGGAGCTCATAAACAAAGAATATGAATTTTCCTGATAGACTAGCTAGTGTGAGTGAATTTGTCATAAGAAACACAAGAGCAAGGCGAATGTGGTTGGAATGAGATATCTAAGAAATGTTTGCGGGAAAACTCGTGTGGACAGAATTCGTAATGAATGGGCGCTGAAGGAGTGCGGTTTGGAAGGGAATCCAATAGGTCAATGTGAAAGAAGCGTCTTACGTTGGTTTGGGACATGTTGAGAGAATGAGTGACGAAGCAAATATACGAAAGAAGATTTTGTGGAACAAAAGGAAGGAGTAGGTAGGCCATGTAAGACGTGGATAGATGCTATAGACTAATGTGTGAAAAAAAAAAAGAAACATGGAGTGTTTTTTTAAGAATAAAAGAGCATGTATTACTTGGTGTAAGGATGTTGTCGAAGTGAAGGGAGTATGCAAGGATAGGGATATGTAGAGAAATTTAGGGAGGATGGATTAAGTACGGAGTTGTTGATTTTGAGCTATATGCACAGTATTTAGCTTACCCACTAAGGGAATGGCGTGATTAGGTATACCCTGAATTTGGTTGGAAGAACTGTAGAAAAAATACAAACACATTTGTTTGCGGCCAACATTGATAACCTTTTACTATATTATTTGTGTTATTCTATATGAATTTATAATATCTATCAAAAGTGAAAGCTACAGATAACATGACTTGTATGAATATATTAAAATTGTTTTAGTAAATTTAGTTGCTAACTACTACTGTTATTTCTACCAAAATTATACTTTATGTATGTATAGGCTAGATGTACAGTTATTTTGACTTTGACGACATGTTTCAATGGACCAGTGGCATCATCCTCAGGTCAGAAATTAAAACTATGTGCTTGAGTATCCCATGTCGTGTTATAAAGGAAAAACTGAAAATAACTGTGCAGCTGTTGCAGCCATAAATCAAGGAACAGGAAACTACAGCTAAGAAATAAATTCGATTTTTATTTTTCAAATTTAATAATTTTTCTGTCATTTCTCAAGAGTAATACATTAAATTTTCAATATAAGCATAGACGCATCATCCTTTGATTCTTTCAACTTAATTTTAAGTGTAATTGACTCAAATTTATATTTTAAAATGTACCTAATTTTTATATGTTTGCTACAATTTCAAAATATTCCTAGTTAAAATGTATTATAACTTGTAATTATTACCACCAAATCTTTTATAAATATCATTTAAATATTGTGCATATATATTATATTTATATTACATATCTATGTTTATTTCACGTCAATCTAGTACAACCTGTCCAACTTAAATTAATTTAAAATTGAATTTTTTTCCCCCTATATTCTTAAACGTTCCTTACTAAGCATTTCAATTTTTTATTATAATCACCGCGTCTTACTACCTGTTAGGGTTGCACGCACTTACGCTAATGTGCAATGGTAGGGTGAATGTGAGATGAAACGGAGGACATACAGTTTAACGTGGGATCCGAACCACGGTGGAGACCTGGTATCCTCACATTCACAAGTTGTGATTAATACACATCTTGTCAGAGGTGAAGGAAGGGTTTGACAATCAAATATATCTGTACCGGGACCGAGGATCGAACACAGGAACCTCAGCACAAAAGTCTGACACCTTACCCCTAGACCGCCAGGTCACCAAGCATTTCAAATGTTTTTCGAAAATATAATGAGGGAGACTAGATTAAACTAGCTCAAGATAGGGATATAGTGTAATGAGATGGACTGGATAGAACTAGCTCAAGATAGGGATATGTGGTATACATTTTTATTTTGTGGCAATGATCTTTTGAGTTCCTAGTGCCAATAAGTAAGTAGTATTTTGTATAACTGTGAAAAATGTTTATTCCTATATAAATCAAGCTGAACATGGAATCTGTTCTATACTAGCATACAAATGCTTCACACTTACTGTACATAATACAGTCCTATAAATAGTACCTGCTGCTATGAAGAACGAAAAATCTGACTTCTATGGATATCCAACGAGTAATGCTTCTTGTTCATTTCTATCGAGTAGTTATAATATAATTCTATCCACAACTTTAAATTAATTCAAAAATTATATAACTATTTTTAAGTCCTTAGGCACGAATAAAAGCCCATCTACAGAGTCTTAAGATCTGCATCCGTAGAGTCCTTAAATCCTTAGAAATGGAAATCACGTCAACACAGTTCGTATCCGTATCCGTAATCACGTGATTGTGCCAACCAATAAGAACGAATTAAACTCTTTAAAAAAAATAATTATAGAGCGAGGCAGAAACAGACAATATTCCAAATTAACAATTACCACCCGCTTTGGTGGCGTAGTTAGCTAACGCGCTAGTCGTGTGAGCTCGACTGCCGAGGACGGGGAGATCGAGGTTCGAATCTCAGTCGGGTGAACTGGGGGGCTCCTAAATGGTTTTCCACTCTCCCTTCACGCAAATGGGGGCTCACTTCGTCTATATTCAACCTTCCCATTTCCCAACCCATTAGCGTAAATAGTACTTAAGCGTATAACCCAAACGGGTAGTAGGACGCGGTGCTAAATAAATAAACCATTATTAACACAAGTAACTACACAAAATAGTTTGATGAAACCTCTAGGTTAGGTTACATTTGAATAGTAGGCTAAGTGCAGTCACAAATAATAAATTTAAAACATGAACTAGTTAGTGTAGTTGCTATGATAATGCCATTGGTATTTTCATTTCGATGCGCGCGCACGCTTACTTTTCTGTGATTGGTAGTCTTTAGCATTCCGTATCGACTAGTCCTTGTCAACTTCTACGGAGTGATAAGGACTAAGGAATTAGGTATAAGGACTCTGTAAACAGTGCAATCTGTTAGTGTGGAGTCGATCTCTTACGGAGTATGTAGATTAACACAATAGTTTCACCTCACGGGAGACACAAACACATGGAACTATCACCAAATGTTCTGTGCAAAAAAAAAAATACTCAAAAAAATATGAGATGGTGTAGTGCCCCTCCCTAACCGTTACGTCACAGCTGTCGAGTAAACAGAACCGTGTCGGCGAAAGTATTGGGATAAAGCTGTCTTATCTTGTCTTTTATGACGTTTGCATCTCAAGTTGGGCCTCGCTTATTGGCGGGCGGCATGATTCATCTAGCTTTATATTGTTGAACTTGACGATGCCTTCATCCTACTGTCATTCTATCTTGCTTTATTTGTTTGTTTATAGTTTAGAGAAACCTACATCGATGGACATACAGACTAGATGTTGAGCTCGTCTATTCAAGTTTGAGGTCAGGGTTAGAATCCATGCTTATTCTAGTAAGAGTGTTTTTTTTTTAATTTTGAAAAGAAATCCCACCCTCCCTTTACGCGAATACAGACACATTTCTATGAATTATATCTTATATTTACCCCTCTAGTATAAATATGAGGATAATGTGGGCTAATAGAAAGATGAAATGCAAAAAATTAAATTTTAAGGAATTGGTTGCCTCTAACTTATTACTGATTTTGTATAGATTTTGGAATCATTTCTTTTCAGTCTATTCTTTCCAAAGGTCCTTGATTATTTAAGCAAATTCAAGTAAACAAGAGGGAAAACAATGAAATTTCTTATCTCAAGGTAAAAAAGAAAGCTTGCTGATAGTTATTTAATACCTTAAAACTTTCGGTTGTGAGCCTAACAAAAAATTACTGTATTTGTTGGAGGAAGGATAGATGTAGACCCATTTTTCATCAAGCCTAGTCTCATAGTTTCACAAATATGATTAAAAAGTCGTTGAAAATTAACTGATCTCACATTTTCATAACTATTTTTGTACTAGCAAAACTAAAACTATAGGCTCGCTAAGGGAAAAGAGCCTTGTTAGAATCTTTCGGCTTTATTTTGGCCTAAGCAATATTTTGAAACAACGCATATTAGAATTAAATATGTCGTTAGAGCTGAACGTCTGCGCGGCAATTTCCCTCTTAGCGAGGCGACCCGCTTAATATACCAAACTACCATTATTATTATAATGTATGTCTACAATTTTTAAAATGGGTTTCAAACTAAATGTTGAAATGAAGACAATTTGGCTAAGCGTGCCTTTAAATAATAAGTAGTAAAAATATTCGATATAGCCAGTAGAATATTTCTCAAATACCTGTTAACTAACATCTACAACTTTTAAGCACTTGTACATAAACATTTTCAAAATAAGTGTTTTATCTGACAGCTATAAAAGGTTATTGGATCTACTTTGATATATTCATACGTCAAACAATTTGATCTGCAGCTGTCACTTTTGATTGCTATTATAAATACCTATCAAATAAATACAAACATAAAATATTATCAAGGTTAACCTAAAAAAAATTTGTTTCTACAAGCTACTTTCTATGAAAATTGAATTATATACTAAAAAAAATTTTAATGTTTAGAATAAATTTGATCAATTTAATAAATTACTGCATTTTATAATGTGTTGTTAGTATTCTTTATTTTCTTTAATAATGTTAAACCATAAGAAACACTATGTAAATAAAGTGAATGAGAGATGATTTTTCCGCGACATTAGTTAATGGACGAATATGTGGACTGTAATATGTATTTATGTGGTTTTAACACACGTCTGGAGAGTACAACCAATCACTGTGAACTGTAGGTGGCCTATTAGTCAGACGGGAGGCTACCTATAAGCCTGCTTAGACCTGTTCGCATTATACAGCCACTCGGCCGAGACGATCGAGGTTTCACATGCTTCGAAACGTGATTATCGCTATAGTGGGATCGCCATGGAAAGAGGATTACCTCACAATAGACTGAAACCCGCATCGGTAGGCGCTAAATCAAAATGTTGAGCCTCATCTAGTCTAAATTTGGAATTTATTTTTATTTTTATTAGCACATCTTAGTACCCGTTCGAATTATACACATAAATTAATACTCTAATGGAACAGGTTGTTCGAAAACAATGTGTTTATGAAATTTTTGGTCCAAAAAGAGATGAGGATTGTGGATAGCGGAGGAGGTTGCATAATGAGTTACACTCTCTGTACTCATCACCAGACAATGTTAGTGTAATTAAATCTCGCAAGATACGGAGGAAGAATTGAAGAAACTAGAATCGTACTCAATGTATTGACTGGCAAACCGAATGGGAATAGACCAGTAGGAAGACCTAGACGCAGATGGGAGGATAACATTAGAATGGACCTGAAAGAGATAGGATGTAATTAGGTGGACTGGATAGAACTAGCTCAAGATATGGATAGGGTGTGTTGAGGTGGACTGGATAGAACTCGCTCAATATAGGGATATAGTGTAATGATGTGGACTGGATATAACTAACTCAAGATAGCGTTGGGGTGTAGTAAGGTGGACTGGATAGAACTAGCTCAAGATAAGGATAGGGTGTAGTGAGGTGGACCGGATAGAACTCACTCAATATAGTAATGGTGTGTAATGAGGGGAACTGGATGGAACTAGATTTAGATAAGGATAGGAGGCGAACATTTATAAGTGCAGCAATAACTAACTTTTGAGTTAGTAATACCATCGATTAGTTTTGTAAGTAATGGAACAATGCGGAGGAAGGTATAATTTTAGGTGAAATATAATCTCATTCATGTAGAGGGATGGTGGAAATCAATTTAGTAAATAAAACACCGTCAGTAAACCCAACTGGAATTCGAACCCCAATCTCCTCATCACCATAAATCCAACCTTACTGGCCTTTTATCTCCTTAATACCAGTTTGGGAAATATTACGTAAGATAATAGTCAAGCATGACAAATAAATGAATGTTTAGGAAAGTTATATTATTAATTTTATAGTACTAATCAGTACTATTACTTAAATATTTACTGTTATCCACTAAGTGAAGTAAGTGTGGTTTTTTATACCATAGTAAAATGGTTCTCAAACATTCCCTAGTTGTGGACATCCCTGATAGACGTTAGATGCACAAATACCAACTACCCACTACGATATAATATCTACCTATTCGTTTGATTAAGCTAGAAAATATTTCAATGTGCATTTAGTTTAACCTTAAAGGTAAAAACAGTCTTATCTTTACCAATTACAGATTGGCTCTATCTTAAGCTGCACCATAATCAAACCTTTCAAGAGAATCTTGCTACCTTACAGGTTAAATGGAGTGTACTGTTTATCAATCAGGTTTACCAATAACTAAAAAATACAACCTTTTTGTTAGACTTTGTTCCTTATGCACATTTCACATGGAATACTATCCGATCTACAAAGTATTAATGACAGAGCCCATTTATCCTGTCAATTTTATTCTCTTTCACATAATATTTACTATTTCCCAGTGGTTCCCTTCTGCGGACCACCTTACACTCCACCGTGGACCACAGTGTGAGAAACACTGCTACGTCAACCTTTTTAAGATATTGATTTGATGTATTTAGGTATTTTTTAATAAACAACCTAATGTTTTTTAAATAATTATTTAAACATTATTTTATTTATATATTCATGTATGTAGTGAACAGTAAATCCACATGCAGTAGTCGTGAAGAGATAAATAGAGAAATACTCGTTATAAATATTATTTGAAAAATTCTCGTTAGGGGATCCGGTTGAATTATCTTAGCTCATGGTCACTGATCCATAGAATAGCTCGCAGCGATTTCCATCATAATTCAGCTTGTGGTAAGTTCTATTCCGTTTTGCCTAGTGGCAGCTCACATCCCAGCTTATCTTGTGGTAAGTTCTATTCCATATTGAATCGTGGTATCTTAATATCTCAATTTAGTACGTGTTAAGTTCTATTCCATATTTCCTCATGACAGCTGATATACCAGTTTATCTTGTGATAAGTTATATTCCATATTTAACCGTGGCAGCTAATATTCCAATTTATCTTGTGATAAGTTCTATTCCATATTGAATCGTGGCAGCTAATATTCCAATTTATCTTGTGATAAGTTATATTCCATATTTCCTCATGACAGCTGATATACCAGTTTATCTTGTGATAAGTTCTATTACATATTGAATCGTGGAAGCTAATATTCCAATTTATCTTGTGATAAGTTATATTCCATATTAAATCGTGGCAGCTAATATTCCAATTTAGTTTGTGGTAAGTTCTGTTCCATATTGACTCGTGGTAGCTAATGTCCCAGTTTATCACGTGGTAAGTTATATTCCATATTTACTCTTTATAGTACCAATCTTCCCTTGAATCAGAGTGATTTCAATCCCACCTTAACTCAAGTTAACTCCCTACACATGAGGGGAGTTCTGTTCCACCACAGCCGACGGTAGCACCTCTGACTCCACCTCAAGAAGTTAATAACACATGTGTCGGTCACGGGGCCCGTCTGACTGATCTCACCCAATAGCAGCTTGTTTTGTGCACCCATTAGTGCAAAGACCCGCGGTAGCTCGACGGGGTATCGTATGTCCTCTGTTTCAAATCAGCTCCTCTCAGTGGGAAGCTGACCGAGGAAGACATAATCTAATAACTAGAAGGTTTACTACCACACTAAACAATATAAACCCCCCTGTAACCCCCGTTCCACTCCCATTTCCCGAAGAACTTTTCAATAGCTATTAATTTCAATTTCTCCCACGAGTGGGATCTAGCAGGCATAAGACTACTACTATTACTACCGCTAGTTGCAACCCTTAAAGAGCTGTTTAGACAAAAGATGGATTACGTCGTTCATAGGGGCTGCCATGTTGGTTTAAAAGGTCAATTTACATGATAAATATTGGGTGTGAGTTTTTCTTGTTAGAGAAGGAAGAGAGAAATAGAGAGAAAAAAAAAAGAATTGTTAGATTTCAGGGAAAGTAAATATTTTTAAAAATTTAAGATATTTCGTAAGTGAGGATTATCAAAATAACTTTTTGAATATTTTTAAAAATATTTTAAAATATTATACATTTCTTAACAGATTTACTAAAATCTATCCTTTTCTAGTTCCGTTCACTTCAACCCCCTTCTGCTGTAAGACGTTGATCCCTCTATAGACTGGATTATCGATGACGAGGGAGATTGGGGTTTTAATATAGGTCAAGATAATTAGGGGTGGTTTTTCATAAATGGTTTTTTCTTTCCTACCCCACGTAAATGTGGGTACACTTCCTCTTAATTCGACCTAACTCATACCTTAGTGTGATTAGTTAATTTGTGTAAAAATTGGAAAAATTTCCCCACTTTTTCCCCAAAACACTTTGGGTATAAACTTTCTCATGGGAAACAAATAAACTTAAAAGTTAATGGAAATACCACTGTTCACAGAAATAATCTGATCTGACAGCTAGAAAAAGCTATTAGATCTACTCGTATTCCTCCGCCAAATAATGTAATCCGCATCTGTCACTTTTTATATATGCTATCGATGTTTATAAAACAATAATAATAATATAAATACATGTTATCAAATTTATAAATAAAAATGGTGTTTGTATCTTCTCAAAGCGATGAAATCTAGGCCGTGTATGAAGGTTTTTATTTAAGATTTGCTTTATTCTCTGTGGAAGCTAATCTTAAGAGCGTGTATCACATGCCAATCAACTTTGTGATACATTCGGCTAGAAATCGTACATTTACACTAATACTAATTGAACATGGATCATTTCTGATTAAACATTAATGGGAATAAAGAGTTAATAGAAGTTCCTAATATTGAATATTGTGTAAACATTAAATTGTGTTTGGATAAAAACTACATTGAAAGGGCCATTTTTTTGACCACTTTAGAATGTCTTCACAGCTAAGCCTTGCGCACAAATATTTATTCTGTCTTAAAAGGGACATACTGTAGTTATTAACAAGACACTTTGTCGCTTTGTCCCCCATCGTCATCGTGGAAAATGTCGAGTAATCGTTCAAATACGAATGCACTGCACACATTTCTGACATATCTTGGTCTTTTTTTTTACTTTTTACTCCCATAATACCTTGCGCGAGCCGGGAGATGAGTTGGGCCTGCTATGATGAACGTTCTCAACATACAACTTCTGCGAAAAGAACGTGACTAAAAGTACTTTTTTTTTAAATGCTATAAAAACTTAGTAATTCTCGCCGTAATTTCATTTTAACAAAGACATTCATCTACGTCACTTTAACCTGTTTTTGTTCTAAGTTAACTACTTTTCTCTTGTGTCTTATATATTCTTTCGAACAAAGAAATATTTGAGTTGAGATAATATTCTCTCTCTACGAAAGCTAAGGACACGCGGTTACACCGCAGGAGGTTTTTTTGAGGGTAAAAATAGAAAATCCGTGAAAGCCACCGCCGCAGAAGAACTTTACGGAAAAGCACTTATCATCCAATAAAGAGAAGTAAAGAAAAAAAAAATCTCAGTCGCTTACCTTGTGGTATTAAAGTTGAAAATGTGTAAGAATAAGAAATAAATGAGCTCAAAAGGTTAACGATGCATCGTGATCTCTCTATTAAAAATATATTTATTTTCTTAAAAAAAAAAAATGTTGTGTGCAAGTAATTTATTAATGACATTCGTGTTAGTGGCTAGTTTTGGTTAAGCTGCAAGCATGAACTAATGTACGGCTATTTAGGAAACCATATTATCACCATTTTATAATGACCAGCTTCTATAGTTAAGTGGTCAGAGCTCTTGGCTACAGATACAAAGGTACCGGGTTCGAACCACAGCATCTCTAGATTTTCTGTGAAGCAATGGGTCTGAAACGGGTTAAACTCAACCTGGTGAGGACAAATAAGGAGAGCTACTTGAATGAAAAAATAGCGGTCCGCTGTCTAAAAAAACCTGATATTAACGGCTGGAGGGTTCTTTATGCTGACCACATGACACCCTATATCCGTGGAACTTGGCAATATATTCATTAATAGAACTGACGTTAATGTAGATTTCCCATACATTAATGTTTAACTTGAGTTTCTTCCACAGATGAGAATGTTTAGTACTTGTCTGAATGATAGCTGTCCTATGAACACGTGGAAAAATTGATAAACATTACCTGAAGTCATCCTTCAACAGAAAACCTTTCTTCTTGAAGGGAAATGATTATTTGTTATAGTCTACTCTGCAACAGTTGAGTGACTGAATCTAAGGCATGGCTTGGAGCCATTGTGGACTTATCCCATATTAGCAGGTTCACCTCTGATGGCGGTTGCATCATTCTTAGTCATCCTCATGTAAGTTTTCGGTCGTGCGTTCTGAGTCAAATGCATGCTTCTGCAAAGCTTTCTTCCTTGTTCATATAAAATATATCTTGGGTGATTTCCGGAAGGTGTTGTGGAAGTTTTCTCGAGTTAAAGTCTTCCATCTTTCTGACATGGAGAATCAATATCATGTTTTGTACATCACTTGTTTTCTTTATTCTTCCTAAGTCAACAGCTCAAAGATTGCTTGGATATGATTTACATCCATCTGGAGCTGGGCGTTCACTCAGTCCTTTGGCTGGTTAGTGCTGCTCACACCGTCTGTGTGCCACATACATTCCAGGATCCACAATTGTATGAGACCGATGACGGCTTTGCTTCCCCTTCAAAAGGAAGCTGTGTTACGGATTTTTATCTCTCAAGACAAATCCGTCAACCTCAGCTGGGTTTGAACTCAAGAACATCGGGTTCTCTTAGGTAAGCACGCTACTCCAAAATCCCCGAGGTCAACTATATATATCACATGGGCATGTATTTATGGTGATACCTGAACAATAAGGGTCTTATTGAGGGATGGTAAAAACTGGCAGTTACAGTTTTAAAAATACCTGTCTTCTATGAAAATATTTCACTCCACTTCACGCCACTGATGTTAAAAATTATAAATAAAGACTTTTTTTTAAATAAAATGATACTTTTATTGCGATGACACTTTCGTTTCCGACGCAGACGGTTCATACCTAACATTCAAATAATGCCAAGTCTAACCCTTTCAAAATNGAATGCCCCTTGCTGTGTGGCGGGTTGCCTTCATCGTCTAGATAGAGACCACCTAGTAGTCCACATAATAAAGAGTAATAAAATACCTTTATTTCTATCTCTCCGAACGAAGGAGGTCCAACGAGCTTGTTCTAGATCTTTACGTGACCGATGACACAGACACGTTTTCTTCTGGGTGGGTATTTTCGGGTACCATGAGATAAACTTTCAACTGTCGAATAAACTATCTAATCGTCAGTTGGAACACCCAATCTATTTGAATTAAATCGTTTGAGCCGTCATTGAGTATTAAATAAAGTAAAATTAAATTCACCAGAGAAATGAGAGTGCAATAATTTTCATGAGAACCTCTTATCGTTATTGATCCAACACAAGTGATTAAGAGGTATAAGGGATCAGGCTCACTTAAAACCAGACATCTTGTGACTGATAGGTCAAGGTTCGAACTTCGGTCAGGTGCACTGTGATTATTCCCCACATATGAATTATCGCTATGATTTTCACCATACCCTCACGGTTCTAATGCCAGTGCAATTCTTCTGATACACCTCTCTCATTCGTACACATCAATTTAAGTAGATAATAGCCCTGGTTTAAAACGTACTAGTGAAACAAATATTCTCAATACATTTAATAGGTTTAGTTATTGGGGCCTATCTTTAGCATTCCTCTGGTGCAACACCTTTGCTCAGTCGGACCCACTTGGGTGAACAAATGGTCTAAGGTGTCACTCTAGGGTTGGACTGGTCTGCTGACGGCTCTTCACTCGAATCCCTGTTGGTTCTCCTGAGGGTGCTTTTTTCTTAAATGGTTTCCCAATCTCCTTCCTCCCAAATGCGAGTAGATACCTCTAAAAAGTCTTCCTTCCTCATCCTTACTCTATTAGAGTAAACGCTATTTCTCAAATATCCTAAGATTTTATGTTGTTAGCCTTTCAAACAATAACTATATTTGTTAGAGGAAGGCAAAATCTAGGGTCCTTTTTCATCAAGCCTACACTAGATATAATCTCTGAGGTAGCTCTGTGGCTACTATTGGGAAACAGCGTTGTCATTTCGTTGTTTTCATGTGGTCAACCTTCCCTTAAATATAAGACAAATCTCGCAACGCTGGTTAGTTGAGGTTGCCAGTAGTTCCTTCTTACCCCCAGCACAACACCTTCCGACATAACTGAGAGCAAGGATATTTGGCAATAGTTAACCGAGAGAGAGCGAGGATAAAACTTTTCTCCATGAGGTCTGCAGTTTCATCAGAGGTGATATTGAATATAGTCTCATAGCTCTGCAAAAAAATGCTGAAAAATCGCTGAAAACGATCTAATGTTACATTTTCACATATTTATTTATATTAATAAATCTCATAAATATAGGGTTGTTGAGTTAAAAGAGGCCAGTTGGAATCTTTCGACTTTATTTTGTCTTGAACTATATTTTGAAATAACGCATCGTAGATAGAGCTGAACGTCTGCGTGGTAATTCTCGCTTACCAAGGTAGTCCTCTTAAGGCCCTTTGGCTCTGTCGAGTGCCGGTCTAGAACCTATTTGGTGGGATGGTGCGTGAGAGAAAGGAGTAGCGTGGCTTCACAACTGACCAAAGTATCCTTCCGCGCCAACAAGAACAGATGGATCATGGAAACCATAGATGGCGCTAGCTACCGGACAGGTCTCGCGGAAAAATCATACGTTTGTAAATACCAGTTTTCTTGAGAACGAGTGACATTCTTATGGTAATATTTTCAAAATCTCTTTTAAGATAATGTATCAATGTTTATTAGGTGTTACATTCTCTTGTTTTTTGTTATGCAGCCGGCAGTTTTCTATTGAAAAATGTCAAAATTATTGATATTCGATCACTGTTAAAATTATAGAGGAGGTGTGTATATAAAATGTATAATTTAATCAACATGCTTCTATTCTTGAACAAACCGTTTCCGAAAAGAAAATTGCAAAACAATACAAATTCTTGAAGATAACCGTTTGTTCCCATGGCTCTGCCTTTCCATTATGATATGCCAACACTCATTTCTGCTAGAGTACGAATGGCTATGCCACTCCAGAATATTATTCTTTCAATCTTCGACAAATGTGTGAATCAAGTTTTATAATTATTAACGTTAGCTCAGCGTTCGTGTCTAAGTCCAGTTTTATACACCACGTGAGATGTTTACTCTAGAGGTGATTTAAGTCCCGCGTGAGCGCAATGGTCGTTTCTCGAAAACACGCAAACACGCACATAATCTTTCTGAGGGAAACATTTGATAAATTTGAGAAATATTTGACTGAGAAGATTCATCGGGAAGGCTACCGAGAAATGCCATTGATAAATGGGACAGTTTTTTTTTAACTTTTAGCGAGCAGCTATTCACTAAGTGCTAGATTTTTTAAATATTAGACATTTGAGGATGGATGGAAGGCGACTTCAGTTAAGATAAATATGTATTTAGTTCTTATAAAATAAACACATTTTATCTGGAAAAATCAATAGAATATTGCTTCCACAGAAACATAGATCTTATTTTCTTCACGTGGTGATATCAAGGTTTGTTGAATATCTGTCATGAGTATAGCGGCATTAGACGACAGACTTTTTCGATTAAGAAAAAAAGTTGTCATTATATTTCAAGACACCCTTGAAAAATAATCAAGAAATGTTGAGGTCATCATGTGAAGAAAGTTAAACTCTTTATTTCTACTTGAGCAATATTTCACGTATTTTGGCCAAAAATATGTTTTTATTTAAAAAAAACTGCAAAAATACTGCCCTTAGCTCGTGTCTTCTACACTCCTACCTTAATTCACCTCCATAATGTTTGCCTGCGAAAAAGCTAGCTCTCTTCTCCATTCTAATTTTGAGACGTGGGGTTATTCGTTTGCCACACGACTATCATGGAAGTAGTAGCCACCAATGATAAATCAGTCCAACAATCGGCCTTCCCTGAAATATAAAAACTTGACTAGACTTATATTTCTAGCCCATTCCGATGGATGAGGTTAATCTATATGAGGGAGAAATCTTTCATTAGTTTTTATGTCAGGACAATTCAAGTCATCCAATATTTGAATCCTCCTTCTTCCTAAGCTCCTCTTTCCCTCAACCTTTCCTTCTATGACGTCGTGCAGGATACAATTCCTCCTAAGGATGTGTCCAATCCAGTTTGATTCGTACTGAAGAATCACCTCCAAAATGGTTCTCTTCCCACCCACTCTTCTTAGAACTTGTTAATTTGTCGTCCTCTCTGTCCACATGATCTGCTCAAGTCTTCTCCAGCACCACATTTCTAAGCTCTCCAAGTATTTATTTTCCATCTTCCTGAGAGTCCAAATTTCTGCTCCATACAGTGGATACCACGGTTGGGCTATGTTTTATGTGTTCTAGCCAGAGCTAGTTTGTACGTAGCTATGAAAGGTTTCATGACACCCTCTATCCTCAAATGTCGGTACAAATTTCGCAAAAATGTGGTGGACGCTCAGAAGGCTTTGCTTGCTTGTGGTCTGACGCTATTGAGATTTTTTTGTGTTACTTTTATCAGGTTAGAGCTTTATAGAAATTCATCCTAATCTGATAAACCTAATTAGGATTTTTTCTATCAAAAAAAGAATCAAAACGGTGTTTGCTTTTGGTTTTGCCAATTATTTTTAAAATGATTGTGATTCGATGACACAGACTAGAAGAAGGCCATAGTAATTTCACGCAAGACATGCAAATATCTTTTTAACACCACGTCTTACTACTCGTAAGAGTTGCACGCCTATATACTAATTAGACTAATGTATTAGGGATCAGGAAGGTTTAATTTAGAGGCAGTGAACATATAGTGCATATATATGGAGGAAGAGTGGAAAACAAATTGCACTTAACTGGTATCGAACACCGATCTCTCCGTTTTCGGCAGTCTAGTCTATTGCGAGAGTAGCGCCCTAGACTATGCAGGTTGACATGTCAAAATAAAGTTCTAAGTTTAAACAGAAAGATCTTTGATTGCCTTCAGTCGGCGCGAACAAGTCGAAACTATGAAGTAATACTTACTTTGAAGATTAGTATGTTTGAATATCACGCTGACTGTTTCTCCTATACCGTGAAGTTTACCACCCAGAGAGATTGTTTGGGAAAACGTGGGCTGGGCGTTATCATAAAACATCACCGGGATAGCGTGATGATGGTATTTTATAGGTGACTACTTAGTGGGACGATTGGAAAAAAATAAACAAACTGGTTTTCTTCACACTGTGGCATTCACATACGTGTGTTATTTAAACATGGGCGTCTCAGTTTGATTTAAAAATTTAAATAGTTCCGGTAATATGTCAATTTTGAGGAGTGTCACCTTTTTTTATTTAGTAAATAAAAAATACATATACATATTTAATCACGCCATTCCCTTACGGGAAAGGAAAGCAACTGTGAAAATAGATAAAAAAAAAGAACTTCGTACTTAATACATCCTTACTAACTTTATCCACACTTCCCTATCCTTGAATACTCCCTTCGCTTCAAACACAATAATATAACTAGCCATTCCTGCTCTTTTATTCTTAAAACTCTTAATGTTTCTCTTTTTCACACATTCGTCTACAATATTTAGTTATGTCTTACATAGCCTACCTCCTCCTTTTTGATCCACACACTCTACCTTCATATATTTGCTTCGTCACTCGATCCACACTCATCCTCTCAACATATACAAGCCAACACAAACAACAATCCCAGCTGGATCAACTCAAACAGTTTTTTTTATCTATTCCAATTCTTATAGTTAACATCTTTTGTGTTTTTATTTTCCTCCTCTCAGATGTGGGTTCATTTTATCTTAATTATACCTCCTCATCCTTAGACCATGTAGCCTACATATGAAGATATATACCGACTGAATAATGAAAATCAAAGTATACATGGAGTTTGCCCATATATTAGAAACCCGTTTATCTGAATGTGAGCAAATATTATCTGGGAAAAATTCATAGTTTTGGAGATTTTTAATTGTTAAGGATGCTACAAAAAAATTGGACATACGTGATCATATCTCGTGGAGCTAACACAGTTATTAGAGTCTGAGAAAAGATATGTGATTTAATTTTACAAATAAATAGCTCCTACAACTTTAAAAAAAAACAAGCATATATGTAGGTCTATATTTATTAATTATATTTTTAGCACCTCATCTTACTGCCCGTTGGTTCTACTAATATACTACTTAAACTAATGTAATAGAAATTAGGAACGTTTAATTTTAGAGGAAGTGCACTCGCATTTGCATGGAGGGTGAGTGTAAAACCATTTAGGAAAAACCACCCTCAGTGCACCCGACCGTAATCTATCCCCGATCTTAGATCATGTGATCGCGTTAGATCATGTGACCAATGAAGCGGGTTATTTTTTAGATCGCTCTGCCTTTTAACAGTAAATGTAACGCTACTGTACTTTATTTTGTAGTACATGCTTATGATTTTAAACTTTTACGTTTCTTATTTGGGTTAATCGGACATCTTAGCTCAATTGGTAGCGTGTCTACCTACAAATCTAAGGGTTATGGGTTATATTCATGTGTTATATGGGTTATATTCATTATTAGTGAAATGAGGGATTCCCCTTTCCCAAATAATAATAATAATAATAATAATAATCAGTACAGTTGATTTGTTTTTATTCGAAAGGGTATTCCGGATATAACGGAATTTCGGATAATCTTGGGAATATAATATACACATTTATAATGTAGTTTGTTTCTCAGTCCTGTAATTCTGATGTTTTCAAAAGGGGGTTGGATTTAATTTTTTTTAAACTGACTGTACGTATTAATTACTAAAACTATCTCCGTACTATTTTTTTTACCAATAATGTTGGCGTAACGGACAATAATAAACCAGGATAAAAACATGAAACGTTACCTCTTATTACCCCTGATCTTGCCTCAGTAAGCCTCCACAGTCCAGGAACAGTAGGGGGAAAAAAAAAGTTAGTAGGTATATTTCTTAGCACGGGTTGGCCCACCTGCCGTGTTCTTTCCCACTGAGCCTCTAATTACCTGTCTGGGATATTAACCAGCGACCACTTACTCACTGATTACCCTACGTCACGCAGATTACACGCAACTTAAACTACTCATTTACTGAACCTTTTATTTTTCTACTCACACTATTTTTTTTTCATGAATTAATTAATCTAGATGCTATATACCCTTTTGCTTTATAGGCCTGTTCTTGAGAAATTACGAGTACTATCATGACATTTAAATATTTAGGTTGAACTGTTTTATTTATTGTGTAGCCCCCCCCCCCCCCCTACCCAAAAAAATNCCCCCCACTATCCAAGAAAATACAGTTCCATTCTTTTATATTTTTCCTCACAGCGTCTCACCAACCGTTCGGGCTGCCATTTTGTTATTTTTTTTCATTTATTTTAAGTATTTAAAGTGAACTTTCTGATTTTACTGATTCTATCAGCTCACTACTTACAAACCCCCTTAAATTTAGACCAGACACCACAACCAGTCCCCCGGCCGTTAATCTTTCACTGTGAAGGGTAAACCCATATTTCTCTAGTGATAATTTTTTTGGACATGCCAGGAATCGAACCCAGGATCTTTAGCTCAACATACAGATACGCTATCGCCAGAGCTAAGGTGACAAACCGTTGCATTATTAATTACGCTAATGTGCTAGGAATGAGGAAGGTCGAAATAGAGTAAGTGTAACCGCATTGTCGTGGAGGAAGAGAGTAAGGACATTAAGAAATAACCACCCTCAGTACACCCAGCCAGGATTCGAACTCTTATCTCCTCGTCATCGGTAGAGTGGCACCTTAGACTATTTGACGTTTCCTACCGATTTAAGTATCCAAACATTGCTCCTGTTTATGGGGCATTAGATAACTGGGTTCGAATCCTGAATGGGTCTGTATTTTACTCATATTCTGAGTTCATGTGAAGTATTATTGAATAAATTTGGTCCTAGACGAGGATGCTATTAACTAATTAAAACCCGCTTCGGTGTTAGAACGGTCTAAAGTTTTAACTCGCGAAATAGACCATAACTGCCGGTGACAGGGAGGTTGAAGTTCGAATCTCGGTCGGTCGTGCTCAGGGATGATTGTTCCTGATTTGTTTTTCACTCTCCCTCCACTCAAATGTGGGAACACTTCCTCTTTATTCACACTTATTCATCATTAACACATTAGCTTAATTGGTACATAAACGTATAAACCAAACGGGTTGTAAGACACTATTATATATATATATATATAAACACTCTATTATGGTGAAACACACTTCTGTGGCCGCGATGTCTAGGGCGCCACTCTCTCAGTAGACTATACTGCCGATGACTGGGAGATCAAGGTTAGAATCTCGGTCAGGTGTCCTGAGGGTTTTTTTTCCAAAATTGTTTTCCACTCTCTCTTCACGCAAATGATGATACACTTCCCATTAGCGTAGCTAGTACATAAGTGAACCCGAACGGGTAGTAAGACGTGGTGAAAAAAATACACTTCAACAAATTTCCAGGTCAGGTCGAGTGTATGACTATTATGGTTTTTTTGTATTGCTTTAAACACAAAACTTGTACGGCAAATAGTTTGAAATGTGTATATTTTAAGTAAGTTTGTATTGATTAATCACGATTGCCTCCATGATTTATGACGTCAAATAGATTCGAATTAAAAAGTTTATCTCCCAATGGTACCGGTAGCTCACCAGCAGGATGTTCGAATGCCATCATCCATCCTTAACCCCTTCGAACATGGTTTTACAAAAAAGGGGGAGAATGTGAGGGTATTTTTTATACACGGCACCAGTCCTGACTCATTATGGTGATACATTTTCAAAACATTCCTCCTTCTCCCACAATTTTTGAATACCGGTTGGGGGGAAGAAGCTAGGGTGGTCCTTCTATATCAACCAATCAAATATATCCGACTAATTAGAAGCAATCACCCGTACTTCTGAGTCCTTGGAGCAGAATATGTGGGGCCATGGAAGAAGGAGGTCAGGAACAAACAGAAATATACAGTCCAATCTTCAAAGGAAGAAACTTATCTTAGAGCTACACCTAAAATAAACTAAGAAGGAACTTCAGGTCTTATGGAGGAAAGTTTTTCTTCACTCTCTCAATCGGTCAGTGGCGTGTCGTGAAGTGTTGCCAGGGTAATCAGCATTAGTTTAAACTGTACCTGTGAATTGTTCACACCCCTCGGTAGAACAATCATTTGGTCAGGTATCTGCTGAGCAGATCATATGTTTGATTGGTCAAATAGGGCCAAAGGGGGGGGGGCGAGAACATATCACAGGTATAGTTTTAACAAAGTCTACTACCCTTGCAACATTCCATGACACGCCACTGGTCTCGGTTAACTGTTACCAAATCTCCACGATTTCGGTTACATCAGAAGGTGGTGTACTGGGTTAAGAATTATCTACTGGCCAAATCAATGAACCAGCGTTGCAAAATGTGTACTTTATTTGAGGGAAAATTGACTACACGAAATCCAGAGAATGGCAACGCTGTTTACCATATTAGCCATGCAATTCCCTAGGAGGTGATATCCAGTATAAAATAGTTACTAGATCTACTTTCATGTATTCATGCGTCAAGTAATGTGGGATGCAGCTGCAATGTTTGATAGTATTATCATTACCTATAAAATAACACTAAAAAAAATAGGTAAATAATATATTATTTTATAAGCCGTTTTCCGGTAATTGACATTATTAGAAAACGGCTGAATCGATCTGAACAAACGACCACTCATTAAAAAAAAAAGTTTCAGGATGTCATAAAAATTGTGCTGGGTAAGTGAAACGAATATCAGACTCGTCTAATCTGGTTTCCCAGTGAAGGTAAGGTCGGGACTCGAATCCAAGACCGGGTGTATTGAAGGTTGTTTTCCTTGAAACATTTTCCTGCTCTTCCTCCAATTAAATTCGGATGAACTCCTAAAATCTATCTTATTCATCCCTAACATATTAGCGTGATTAATAAATGTGCATGGATCACGAACGATGCGGTTGGTTGTAGGCTACTGCAAAAGGAATATCCTTATATGACTTCTTGAAAAGCTAATATATATAGACTTTCACATATTCATATGTCAAGTCATGTGATCACTTTTAAAACAAACACCAATAAAATATTAAAATGATGGATTAAATAGCGAGTCTATTATATTTGTTAGTTAAAGTTACAGCCGCATCTAAATATCATATTCTTTAAATTATAAATGGCACCTGGATACGGGAATCGAAACCGGGACCTTTGATTTAGTATGCCAATGCTCTAACCACTGAGCTATCCAGGAATCATACCCTACCCAGGGTCATTCTTCACTCATATTTTAAGGCAGAGTCTATGATTTGTAGACAACGATTTCTGCACGTCCATTACAAACTCTGCCTTAAAAAATGGGTTAAGAATGGCCCTGAATAGGCACCGATTACTTGATATCCCAGTGGTTGGAGCATTGGCTTACTAAGCCAAAGGTCTCGGGTTCGATTCCCGTTTCTAAATGTAAATTTTTCAAGTTAAAGAATAAAATAGTAAAATGTTATCAATGTTGACGACAAAACAATATTTTGTATTTTATTAAAGGTTCTTTGTACCAAATGTTCATTGTATTTATCTTGGTGGCTGATGAATACCAATATGATGGCATTTGGGCGCTTTTAATTAATTCTTACTGAAACTCGATTAAAAAAATCACGGTTTTGTTGCATAACAATGCAACTTGCGTGTTCAGCGAGGAAACTCTACAACCTTCAACCCTTCACAATTTGGTTCGTCAGAATATGTTAGTTATTTTCCTACAGGACATTTTCAGGAATGAACCAAATAGCCTGAGCTGTAGACAATTTAAAAAACTACTTTAAGATAAAAAAAAAATTGTATGATGTTCCGCCTCTTCTATGTATAAGTTAACCCACTTAAGTGGCCAAATGGTCTAAGGCATTACTAGACGGGGGGGATCAGAGTTCGAAGCCAAGATCGGGTGTACTGAGGGTGGTTTTCCCTAAATAGTGTTCCACTTTCCCTACACTCAAATGTGGGTACACTTCTTCTAAATTCAACTTTCCTCATCACTGATATTTTAGCGTGGTTAGTATATAAGAGTGGTGTGCTGAAATAATCATATGGTTCAGAAAATGCACGTTAAATACCACACGTATTTATTTATTAGTACCGCGTCTTACTACCCGTTTGGGCTATACGCTTAAGTACTACTGACGCTAATGGTTTTAAGGATTAGGAAGATTATTTTTATATGACGCGTAACCTCATTTGCGTGGGAGGGAGAGTGGAGAATCATTTAGGAAAAGAAACACGGTACACGCGACTGAGATTCAAACCTTGATCTCCCCGTGATCGGCAGTCTAGTCTACTGTGAGTGTAGCATCTTAGACCATACAGCCACCGTGGCGTTAAGGAAATATATATATTAATATTTAGCACCGCGTCTTACTACCCGTTCGGGTTATACGGTTAAGTACTAATTACACTAATGTATTAGGAATTGGGAAGGTTGAATTAAGAGGAAGTGAACCCGCATTTGCGTGGAGGGAGAGTGGAAAACCATTTAGGAAAAACCACCCCCAGTTCACCCGACCGAGATTCGAACCTCGATCTTCCCGTCCTCGGTGGTCGAGCTCCACACGGCTAGCGCGTTAGCCAACTACGCCACCGAGGCGGGTGTTAAGGAAATAAAACAATAAAGTTTGAAGTGGACACTCACTTGTATCTCGATGTAAAACCACTCAGACTTTGGACCACGCTTGTGTTATCTGATATTGAAAGAACCGACGTTTCGGCATCACCTCTATCGACGTCTTCACATATGACTAATGCTATCATGCCACTTGTCAGTCCGCGCCGAATCTACGAGAAATAATTCCTACCTCTTGTTTTTTTTATTTTCTTCACGGGGGAGAGATTACAAGTTAGGAGGTGGGGTATTTTCTAATTGGATGAGTTCTACCTCTCCCCCTCCCCCCCAACTACCCTCTATTCCACCTTCACCACTACTC
>CABFWO010002065.1:62101-110081 GCA_902155825.1 Timema genevievae | reverse complement strand
TTTTTTCCCTTCAGTAAACTACCCTTAATTTTAGGGGTAGATATCCAATTCCAAAAACCCCTCGGGGCAACCCTATGAAAACCCTAGATATCAAGTTTCAGCTCAATCGGTAAAATAGTTTAGGCTCTAGTTGGAGGTACAGACAGACAGACAGACAGACGGAAATTCAAAAACCACTTTTTCGGATTCAGGAAGTCATGAAACGTCAAAATTCATCAAAATCTCGACTTCGATTTTTTTGACGATCACCATACTTTCTCTACCTGTAAGATAGAGAGAAAGTAAAAATACGGAGGGGGGTGGGAGGACATAAAATCTTACGACCCCTTACCTAGGAGGAGGGGGAGGGCTAAAATCATGAAAAAAAGCCTTACGTAGTTTAAGGACGGCCCCCAAGTAGTTTCTAAGTTCTTTTTTACTTTTTCGTTTAGAGAAAGTATTGTAATAGGGAATAAATATTTCTTTAGTTCAATATTATGATGGATATTTTTATATTTCTTGTGTCCCCGAGCTCAAAAGAGTGGATGTTACACATCTGTCTGTCAATACGTGTGGCTTTCTGTCTTCATGTTCATCCGTATGGCCTTCTGTCTTCATGTCTATCCATATGGCCTTCTGTCTTCATGTCCGTACGCATGGCTTTCTGTATTCATGCCCATCCGTATAGATTTCTGTCTTCATGTCTATCCATATGGCTTTCTGTATTCATGCCCATCCGTATAGATTTCTGTCTTCATGTCTATCCATATGGCTTTCTGTCTTCATGTCCGTATGTATGGCTTTCTGTATTCATGTCCGTCCGTATGGCTGGAAGTACCTGGCTCTGCAGCCAAAACAGTTTTATGGATTGTGTTCAAACTTTATATTTAGACGTTATAAGTAAACCTCAAACTCATACTTCAAAGAATGATTTTTTAAATTCATATTTTTGTTCCAAAATGGCCTTCACGATTTTTTAAAATAATTTAGATACAATGTGAATCTATTTAATGATAATTAAGTATGTACACTTATTCTTCCAAAAATTATTCCTTTATGAGTACATAGTTTATACATGACTGATTTTAGAAAATTTGAGGTTTTTTTGAAAATAGCCTTTAAGATTTTGTTTAAAATATAGATATAGAGAGAATGCTTTTCAGTATAGATAACATTGTATACTTATTTTTAAAAGAAAATTTATCTCAAGGTATATTATTGAAAACTGATATTTGAAAAATGGAAAATTACATATGTGAAAGTATGTTCAATTTTCTAGTAGGTCCATGAATTTATTTTAAATTTAATTTGTAGTATTTGACGTACCATTCATTTACCTTGAAATTTAGCAGGCTTACCTTACATTATTACACTATGGATTGGATTATAAGATAAAGCCATACTTCAAGGAAACACTGTTACCTTTCATGGTTAATGCAGTGTACACTTCCAGAACCGACTGATTAAATGGGTATATGGTTTAAAAACTAGCTTAACTCTTGAACAGATTTCGCTCATCTAATCCCCAAAACTGTCCCATGGTATAGTGGTCAGTGCACCTGGCTACGATTTTAAGGGTCCCGGGTTTGATTCCCGGTTGGTACCTTGGGTATTTGCCGAAAAGAGAACCACCCCAACTTTCACCAGGGTTTGGTTAATTGGGCTTAAGTTAAGTTGTAAGTGTTTACACTTCTTCCACATCCTCATACTCACTACCACCATCATACTCACTGTACCATCATACTCACTGTACCATCATACTCACTATCACCATCATCTCATCGGGACATGAAAAGAGCCTCCACGGAAAGTATGTACTATTAGTACTTTCAGGCTTCATCTGGGGAACGGTACATTAGTACTGACTAATCTTTCCACTATTGGGCTACAAATTATGTAGACAATACGAGCATTATTACTATTACCTTATCCTCCAGATATTAATTCGTCACTAATACAGTGAAAGTCCTTACTTTACCAATGATCAATATTTCATTGCTTTTGTTTTTTTGTTAGTTGTTTGGCTTTATTTTGATAAATGTTGACGCCACACCCTATGAAGGCAACATAGCGTCTTGAATTTTATTTCCTGGTCTTTATATCTAAGTGGTTCATAGATCGTTCTGGTAATTTTTAAAAAATAAATACTCCCCCCTTCCCTCCAAACACACCTGTCATCGTAAGAAACCCCTGAAGAAGTGAAAAGTGTGTGTGTGTGTATGTGTGTGTACAATTCGCGTGCGTAGCATAGCCCACATTACTAGACCACGGGAAGATATGTTTTGATAGGAACCTGCAAGTCGCCCACCCATCGCGCACCCACTACTGCGCAAGTAATACCCCGTACCAGTGTGATATCGACTGTGGCTTCGTAAAGGAACAGATTAACATATATTAAACAGGCAAAATAAAACAACAAACAAAAACAAAATGTGGAACTGGTATACGGGGCTACAATTTTATTGTAAGGGCGTGTTCCGAAATTTAGGTCCTGACAGTACACGTGATTTGTGCCCAAGATACGCGTAAGGTGATGGACCAGTCAATATGTCCACTTCAGTGGCCGCATGGTCTAAGGCGTCACTATAGCATTAGACTAGACTAAAAATGATGAGATCAGGGTTCGAATCCCAGTCGGGTGCACTGAGGGTGGTTCTCCATAAATGGTTTTACATTCTTCCTCCACGCAAATGCTGGTACACTTCTTATAAATTAAACCTTCCTTATCCCCAATACATTAGCGTGATTAGTACATAAGCGTATAGCCTGAATTATAAGTAGAATGCGGTGCTAAAAATAAAAGAGTGAAGTAGAAATTATTCATAAGCGCCCAGAAATCTAGTGGATTCACACATTCAAAGAAAAAACAAGAGCAGGACTGAACTGTAATCACGTGATGAGCTCTAAGCCAATCAAAAGAAATCAGCAAGAACTATCATATTCTGAAAATTGACACCTGGACACGGGAATCGAACCCGAGACCTTTGGCTTAGTACGCCAATGCTCTAACCACTTAGCTATCCAGGATTCATCCCGTGCCCAGGGTCATTTTTCACTCATATTTTAAGGCAGAGTCTAGGATGGACTTAGCGGAAATCGTCAGCTACACTTATGTGTAGAACAAATGTATTAATACTATGTGCTGTAGGCTTTTGAACCTTTTAAAATTGGTTTGAGGCTACCATGATTCATAAGATGGAGAAATTACTATTACGGGGAGTCATCTAAATTTTTGATAAAAATCGGTAAAATCTGATATTGCTATTTAAGTATATCTTGAGAGTAGATCTTATGTGTTAATACTTTGTGTTTAGGGCACCTATTCCTTAGATATTATAACATTTATGACTTAATAATTTGTGCTAGAGGACGTATTATGCAGCTGACTATTCTATAGATGTAGTAGAAGTATATTTAGGAACAAGATCCTTCAAATGTATGATGAATCCAGCCCGTGGGTTTCAGAAACTTTTTGAGACCGCGCCGCCCTTCACATATCAGATTTTATGTGCGATTCCCCTGTTCCAAATATTTAAAAATATATATATATAGCCAAATTCACTATGGTGGCATTTATTTTTAAAGAAAATTGTCATATACAATACTATTTTGTAATATTTTTAATGTAAAAATACAAAATTAGAAAAAAATTACATGATCTCATGTGTACAGTTTGTTCATAATGAGGAAACATGTGTTTTAATGTATGATTTATTCCATTCTTTAAAATATGTACTAGTACACGTATTGAAAATGTGCATGTTACATTTCACTATACATTATAAGTTTTAGTTCTTCCTAGTAGCCGCGATGCACCAGGGAAAGACCACCGACGCCCCAGGGCGTCGCGACGCACAGTTTAGTAACCCCTGGTCTAGCCTATTTAGCTTGTTTTCCGTGGCGCTCAGGGCAGTGTTTAATCTCTCTAAAAACTTTCTAACCGTATTTCGTGACCGTTGTCTGTAGCAGACTTCTTCTCTAGCCTTCAGCAAACTCTGTCACTTTTTGCTTTAACGAGTATTTCCTTTTAGATGTATATGTAATGATTATGCTCCCATCTTACTGTCAGTCTTTGACAATCGATTATATGGTTGAAGAATCTTATATTATTTGAGGGAAAGATAGCTCTATACTATTTAAACTATTAGTCCATATAGCCACTGAGAATGGTCTACATAGTATGTTAGTTTGCCTTGTTGAGATTTAATTGTACATTATTATTATTATTATTAGCACCACGTCTTACTACCTGTTCGGGTTACACGCACTTACGCTAATGTGTAATGGTAGGGTGATTGTGAGATGAAATGGAGGACACACAGCTTAACGTGGGATCCGAACCACGGTGGAGGCCTGGCATTCCTCACATTCACAAGTTGTGATTAATACACGTCTTGTCAGAGGTGAAGGAAGGGTTTGGTAATCAGATAAATCTGTGCCGGGACCGAGGATTGAACCCCGGACCTCCAGCACAGAAGTCCGACACCTTACCCCTAGACCGCCAGGTCACCTTTTTTAATTGTACAGTATATTAAAAAGTGCATCCTTCTGGCCAGCGCTTATTGACTCAGATAGTAGATCATTGTCTCCTTGGGGAAAAGGTTGAAGGACTAAGTAATAAGTATTAGCTTGTACCTTGGCATCCATATTTTCTAATAATTCAATAAATATTAATAAACCCTAATACTTATATACTAAATTCTAAAGTCACTATAGCTAGCCTTTTTTTTATGCTCTGCTTTTTGTTCTATTCTCCAGGAATTATAGCCTCGGATGAGGATCTATTGTTGTGTGATCTATTAAATATTATTTTAAATAAAATAATTCATCAGAATCATTCTTTATACGACTCCCTAGTTCCTTGTCCAGATTATTGTTCCATCTCAACACAGCTTAGATGCAGAGCAAAGTAACATACTAGAGTATAGTGGTTCTTTTAAAATAGTCCTCTTCAGGATGATTCTGAAACGCTATCCATGCATCTCTGTAGACAATTGATTTGTGTATGGAAAACAAAGAGCCTTGCTTATATCAACAGTTCTTGAATATTTGTCAGGCGAATGGCGTAATATTATGAGATACATTTTTAAGTGAAGTGGGAAAAGTTATCATTAAATTCCCGGATGCCCTCGACAGATATTCAAGAGGAGATGTGATTATTAAAAGTAGAAATGCGGGTCACTATGAGCTTTAATATATCATAGTCAAGATTTATTTATTCATGCGTGTCTGGACTACCCCATTCATAGCCCAGTTTGTGGGAAGACTAGCCAGTACTCATGTGCCATTACCTAGGGGACAATAATCGCACATCCTTTCCGTGGAGGCTCTTTTTATCCCCCAACTAATTTTATCTAACCGTTTACATCTCCAGGGCAAATAGACCCTCTACTGTAAGATTGGAGTACGATAGAATCTTCGAGAACCTATCTGACATCGCGGTATATCTGTTGCACCCCAATAATGAAACTGCCCATTACACGAATTGGGAAAACTTCTGTCCATTTTATTCGACTGACCCTCGTCTATTGATCATTTCACGAAATGAGCAAAAAAATTCATTAATTCTTACCCATTTCATTGACTGTAACTTATTGTACTATATACGGCAAGCTTAACTGAAATTCGTTTTAAGATATTATATTAAACTAACCCGGCCTAATTTAAGCTAATCTTCCGTTATAAAAAGATTTAAAAAATTAGATTAAATTAAAAACCAAACCTGTTCTTGACTCGTCCATTTCACGGACATGTAAAAATTTCGTCCATCATATGAATTGTGTAACGATACGAGTTTCCCAAATTATGAAATAGCCAGTTCATGAAATGGGTTGTACAAGCGCTGCAAAGTTCATGAATTAAATTATTTTTTGCTCAATCCATGAAATAGACAGGAGGATAGGTCAGTTTACTGGATGGACAGAAATTTCCCCGATTCATGAACTGGGGAAATTCACGAGTGGGGTGTAACAACACATCGACCTCAGAGAAGAGGTGGTAGGTGCGTGCGCGCGCGCGCGCTGGAGAGCTGTGAAGAAGGTGGAAAGGTTGAAAGAGGGCAGGTGATGCCGCGTTTGTTATGGGTCAGAGGTCACCCGTGGCAATCGCCGTGTTCTCATGGAATCATCGCAGAGGTTGGGAGGGGGATTTAAAAAAAAATATCCATCAAGACTCTTGGAACGACGTCCTGAATCTCTTCATCTCTCCTTTAGAGCGCGGTCGTTACATGTGGAGCACAGGAAATGAGAGCAGTTCCGGTTAATCGAACAGGTTGGACGCCTTAGGCTTCCCTCCCCTGGGATAGATACGGCTACAGGTGTATTCGCTGGTTTTAGGGTCATTCGCACCGGACACCTACGGTTTTATAGCGGTATTTATACAAGAGGCGGGTATTCCATGACCGTGGATTACAGGTGGTATCCGATAGGGATGCTAAATGTGGCGTAGAAGAACTATTCAAACAGACATATTCAAACACTTTAAGAAATAAATAGGCCTAATAGTGCAGGATGTTTAAAGCAGCTTCATACATCTCTTTCCTAAAATAAAATTTATAAATATAAAATCATCCTAGGGAGATCAACAATTTTTAATATTATAGTATCTCTGAACGCAGTGTTTGAAAGCTCCTAGCCGGCTTGTAATCAAAGGGCGTTGCCTATCCGTGACGTCACGACAAGTCAAGATAGGATTTCCCATGAAAATGTATTTAAATTATATTTGACGAGATTTAAGGATATTACATTGAAACAGAAATTATAAATTCTTAAATAATTCTTAAAATAATTTTATAATTTTACACAGTTATTTTATCAACCTTGGAGTATTCTTTTTTTTTTCGTAAATGTATTTTTTTTAAATCGTCTACAACTCAGGCTATTTACCTTATTCAAGAAAATGTCCTTTAGGAATCTTCCTGCCAGGATGTGGATTAAAAAAGCCCGTGCAAACCAATATATATCTAGAATAGGAAACAAGGAAAGGGTAGTAAAGAAATGTAAGTCAAAGCTGTCCTGGAACAACTATTATTATTATTATTATTATTATTATTAGCACCGCGTCTTACTACCCGTTCAGGTTATACGCACTTACGCGAATGTGTAATGGTAGGGTGATTGTGATTGGGATCCGAACCACGGTGGAGGCCTGGCATTCCACACATTCTACAAGTTGTGATTAATACACGTCTTGTCAGAGGTGAAGGAAGGTGTTTGGCAATCAGATAAATCTGTGCCGGGACCGAGGATTGAACCCCGGACCACCAGCACAGAAGTCAGACACCTTACCCCCTAGACCTCCATGTCACCAACAACTAGTAGAGTGAGTGTTTATACTCATCAGCGGAATTGTGGAAGTGTTATCAACAGATAAACAAGAGGGGTGAGATACTCATTTTCTTCCCTCTCTTTGTGCTTCTTTAGCGTCTAAGTGTGATGTTGCTTAGAGTGGTTAGGTGCGTCAAGTTGATACGAAACCTGATTAGAATAATATCTTAGAAATTAAAGTAATCAACATCGTTAACCTTTTGAAGTTTAGTTACTTGGCAGGCTAAAATAGGGAATCGAGCTCGGGAGCTTAGTACGTACCAAGCCAAAGGTCCCGGGCTCGATTCTCGTGTCCAGGTGTCATTTTTCGATTTTCAGTGTATGATATCTAGATGCGAGTAAATCCTCACTAAAACAAATATTTAAGCCTTAGCTATTTGATTCTTCAAAAATAGGAAAGGCTATCATCTACCAAATGAATTTTTTAAAGATAGAAATCAATTCATCACGTGTTTTTCCGAACCAAAGTTGTATTCCTTAGGTAAAATAAAATAGAATAAAACTATGGAAAAACAACGACTTCATCATAAAAGAGTATTTAGTATGAATTACACTAGAACAAACATGGCCGTTTGTTCAAATAATTGTCTGTGGGCAAGTTATTTGTTCAGGATATGGCCGACTTTGAGTTTACTCGGCGCAAAGAGGAAGAGCAAGAGAGAGAGAGAGAGAGGGAATATTTGCGGACCACGATCGGCAACTGTCTTGTGTGATCATTCTTTGGAGGCACTTCCGGCCAAAAAATATATCTCTGTGGACTGTTGACTCTTGCAAAGGCACGCTTACCGCCATGTTTGATCAACTACCCTTCCACCCTCCCCTTTTTTTTTCACTTTAAAGGTTCTCGAGAAATCACCTGACCTTTTCCTTGTAACGGTTAAAGGCGATGTTGAAACCTTTTGAGGAAATTCGTGAAACATTATTTGTCAAAGATATTATTTTTAATGAAACCACTAAAAGAAAAAACTATTTACTTCAACGTTTTATTTTTTAGCACCGCGTCTTACTAACCGTTCGGGTTATCCGCTTAGTCTTATGTACTAATTACGCTGATGTTTTTTTTAAAAAATTAGGAAGTTTATATTTAGAAAAAGTCAGTGATAGAGGGATCGAAGGTTGAAACTTTAGGGAAAATTTAACCAAATTCACGTGAAGGGAGAGTAGGAAAATATTGAGGTTAAATCATACCTTTCCTGAATAGGATCCTCCTTTCTCCATCATAAAAAATTAAGGCAACG
Source organism: Timema genevievae (assembly GCA_902155825.1). Lineage (NCBI taxonomy): Eukaryota > Metazoa > Arthropoda > Insecta > Phasmatodea > Timematidae > Timema > Timema genevievae. The sequence goes on along the minus strand of CABFWO010002065.1, from coordinate 101,539 downwards.
GGAAACCACCATGACTTCCAGCGCATACAGATGGAATGGGCGGGTGACACCAACCAGTCGAAGAGCTTAGTACGCGCTCTGCTCCTGACATCCCCAACACCAGTAATCAAGACTTAACGAGTCTGCATTTTATATCACGTGACCCCAGTTGTAGGTATTTTCCACTTGAAATCAATGAAAAATAGTTTTTACTTTATCGTTATTAAGAGAAAGTACCTATGTTAATCGTGACTATTTTTTGATCTCGAGATTATGATTACTATTTATGTTTTATGTGATCGCGAACCCAAAAATAATTTATTTTACAATTCTGTCTGCTTGATGGATTTCGTTCCAACTTTATATTTAGATGTTATATCGTTATCTATACCTTAGGATGGATTTTTGGATTCTGACACAATCTCTTAAATTAAGGCTAGTTTACTGGTGAGAACTTTTTGACAATTCCATTTTTTTTACATGGCTTTAATATATTTTGTTTGAAATGTAAATAGTGGCTTATCTAGGTAGTGTTTGACCTGACAAATAGCACTTTATACTTGTTTTTTTATGACAAATTTGTTTAAGGTTTGTTTGCCGGTGAGTGACTTTAAAAATGTTGAAATTTTGTGAAAATGGCTCAAATAATTAAAATGTGTATCTACGAGGTGCTTGACATTCAACAATTTTTCAAAGTGTAATATAAAAATCCACACCAGATTATTCTTCTGGTTTGAGATGTTTTACCTACCTAGTGCACCTGGATCTAACCTAGGAGGCCCTGGTTCAATTACAGGCTGGTACCATGGGTATTTCTCTCGGAAGAAGAACTATCCAAAAGTTCACCAGGGTTTGGTTAGTTAGGTTTAATTGTATCCACTTGTTCCACACCCTCATACTCACCATCACCATCACCATCACTTCATCTCATCAGGACATGGAAAGAGCCTCCACGGAAAGGATGTAGTACTATTAGTACATTCGGGCGTCCCCTGGGCAACGGTACATTAGTACTGTCTGAGCTTTACACAAACTCGGCCACGAGTAATGAATACTAGNTTACCCATATAAGCTAGGTTCTATTTGAGGGGTAGGATGGGCTCTTAAGAAGTCTGGCTCTAGCTGTATTACCCATATAAGCTAGGTTCTATTTGAGGGGTAGGATGGGCTCTTAAGAAGTCTGGCTCTAGCTGTATTACCCATATAAGCTAGGTTCTATTTGAGGGGTAGGATGGGCTCTTAAGAAGTCTGGCTCTAGCTGTATTACCCATATAAGCTAGGTTCTATTTGAGGGGTAGGATGGGCTCTTAAGAAGTCTGGCTCTAGCTGTATTACCCATATAAGCTAGGTTCTATTTGAGGGGTAGGATGGGCTCTTAAGAAGTCTGGCTCTAGCTGTATTACCCATATAAGCTAGGTTCTATTTGAGGGGTAGGATGGGCTCTTAAGAAGTCTGGCTCTAGCTGTATTACCCATATAAGCTAGGTTCTATTTGAGGGGTAGGATGGGCTCTTAAGAAGTCTGGCTCTAGCTGTATTACCCATATAAGCTAGGTTCTATTTGAGGGGTAGGATGGGCTCTTAAGAAGTCTGGCTCTAGCTGTATTACCCATATAAGCTAGGTTCTATTTGAGGGGTAGGATGGGCTCTTAAGAAGTCTGGCTCTAGCTGTATTACCCATATAAGCTAGGTTCTATTTGAGGGGTAGGATGGGCTCTTAAGACGTCTGGCTCTAGCTGTATTATCTACATAAGCTAGGTGCTATTTGAGGGGTAGGATGGGCTCTTAAGAAGTCTGGCTCTAGCTGTATTACCCATATAAGCTAGGTTCCATTTGAGGGGTAAGATGGGCTCTTAAGACGTCTGGTTCTAGCTGTATTACCTACCTAAGTTAGGTGTTATTTGAGGGCTCTTAAGACCCCTGGTTCTAGCTGTATTACCTACCTAAGTTAGGTGTTATCTGTGGAGTGAGACAGGCTCTTAAGACGTCTGGTTCTGGCTGTATTACCTACCTAAGTTAGGTGTTATCCAGGCTCCTTGGATGGTCCACGGATATCTTGGCATCCGGTGAGTGAATCTAAGAGTTGAGCTGTTGTTAGTATTCTTCACTAGTGATCGTCTGTTCCGGATGACAGCACACGGGGCAGTGTCAGAAGTGGACCGTGAGAAAAAAACTGTTTTGTAGCAGAGAAATCTGAATGTTGCTGACAGAGGTATGGGAACCCGTTATAAGACTTTGTCTCCGTCATTAGAAGTGCCTATGAATCGAACGAAACAACGAATCCCTAAGTTCTTACAGTTGCAAAACTACAGGGTCGAATCCGGTATTTATCTAATCTTAAATCTTAAATTCTTTTAGGACCTCAAATCCAAATTCGAATCTTAGAATCGTTAAAAATGTAAATTTAAGTTAAAGTGAAAATAAAATTAAAAATAAAAATTTTATAAATTTTTGAGACACTGACAAACTATATTTTGTTTGTCATGTCTATTACATCATAAACAACAACTTTTTTTTTTAAATTTCTAATACCAATACAATATTTTCCTTTTTTTTTGTGATTTTATTGTCCTCCCAACTATACAGGTCTATATACTTCCCTTTATTAATTACTTAAAATTTGTATAACACACTTCGGTGGCCCCGTGGTCAAACGCGCTACTCTCGCAGTAGACTAGACTGCTGATGACGGGGAGATCGAGGTTTGAATCTCAGTCAGGTGTACTGAGAGTGGGTTTTTTCCCAAAATGATTTCCACTTTCCCTCCAAGCAAATATGGGTACACTTCCTCTAAATATACCTTCACTAATCCCTAAAACCATTAGCTTAATTAGTACATAATCGTACTACCCGAATGGTTAGTAAGACGCGGTGTTATATCAAGTAAATGTCTTGATAATTTTATTCGAGAAGATACTTTTTTTTAGATTTTACGAATCTCAAATCTCTCAAATACCATAGAATTTGAACGTCTCATTTCTAATAAGTAATTGACCGACGTGGCGTATCCTGATTCCGGGGCCCAGGTAATCTGTCTTAACCCCAACCCCCAATTTTTCTTAAATTAAAAAAATAATGAGCAAATTGTGAACAAAATCAATCTGGGAAATAACCCTTTTTTTGAGGACTGTCACCAAATAATCGGGTACGAATGGTCACCTTACTTTAAAGACAAAATATCTTCTCCTATTTGACAAGCTATGGCTCCTTCTATCTCTCTCGTACACTCAGAGAAAAACTGAAGAGTGTAAGAAGGAGAGAGAGGGATGATCGTAAGTTTCGAATAAACAGACGTGATAGACAAGGATAACCTCTTGTAAATTATACCTCCTTCCTGAGCGGTGTGGAAGAGAAGGAAACGATGCCAGATTCTGTTTCTCTCGAACCAGTCCGCTTCAATTCACTCTCAACTTTACCCGAAACGAACTTTTGGCGGTATAAAGAGAGAGATGAAAGGTACAGGCAATAAAACAGAGCGAGAAGAGACTATAGTGTCGGATATCTCTCTCTTCTTAAAGCTGAGTGGACGAGATGTTTTGCCGCATGATGCCTTTCAGGTACACGATCTTTCTTGGGTTCCACCTTTTTCTAAACAACGGCTACATTTGTTTTAAATCGATCTGTATACGATCTGTATACGAGGAAAAGTAAAGTTCATTTTGTTTAACCTCCCGCATCTCTACACCCCCACCTCCCATTTTTATTTTTTTATTCTATCCTTATGCCCCCCCTCCCCTTTCTCCCCGTTCTTTTTTAAATCATCCAGTTATCGCGCGTGTGTGTTTTTTTTTACATCCATTCCCTTTTGCATACAATGTTGCCAAACGGATCTTGATGGGCCATTGCACAGTGACCCAAGACACTGAATCAGATTTTTTAAAATTACGTTTTAAATTGGTAGATAACCGGCCCCCCAGTTCGATTCCCGGTTGGTACTTCGGGTATTTTTTCACGGAAAGGGGGAATCACCCCGACTGTCTCCAGGTTTTTGTTAGTTAGGCTCAAGATAGGTTTTAATTGTTTCCACTGGTTCCACACCCTCACACTCACTATCACCTTCATCTCATCAGGACATGGAAAGAGCCTCCACGGAAAGGATGTAGTACTAGTACATTTGGCGTCTCCTGGGCAACAGTACATTAGTACTGGCTGATATTTCCACAAACTGGGCTAGAGAGTGATGTAACCCAGATGCGTATTATTATTATTATTATTATTATTATTATTATTTGTCAATGATTTATTTCGTGGTATTTTTTTTTGGTAATAAAAAAGGATATAATCTGGAAAGAAATTAAGATGTAAAAAAGCAACGCTATACATTTGTTAAGTATAATCTGTTCAGCATAGGAATTGTTTTCTAAAAGGCCTTTTTCTCTACCAGAAATCTATTATATAGTAGGATATTGGTAGTAAAAAAGACCTTTCAGAGAGTAATTCCTACAGTGAATGGAGTATATATATGAAGGGCGAAGCATTGCTTTCTTCCATCTTGATAAAACCTCTGTCCTGATATATATATTAAAAAAAAAGCTGTTGTAAGCTTGGCAACAGCTTTCGGTACGTGATCTAAGTGAGGTTGAATCACATACGTTGTGTGTGTTGTGTGTGTGTGTGTGTGTGAAAGAGAGAGAGATAGAATGATAAAGAGAGAGAAAGATATAAGTTACAAGTCCGTGGTTTATGAGCTCAATAGTAAAAATAGCCCACGACTCTGTTACACGGACTGGTTCGTTCTTTTTTCTATTATTAGAGCAACAAGTTGTTGCATCAACCTATTACCATTTCTCTCCTGTCGCCCTCGGTGGTTTTAAGGTCGCTCTCTTGGATCCGCTTGAGTTATCGGAGTATCGTGACGAAGGTATTGACTTCAAACCTCGGACAGCACACACTATAGTCGGATCACTGTAGAAATTATATTTTGTAGAAAATGATGAAACAAGTAAATTGGGGATTCACCATATGAAGAACCTCTTGTTATTATTAAATAAGTAACTTAGTCTAAAAACATTAATTTTATCTCAAAATTAGTCGTAGCTATAAATCTAATCTAAGTCGTGGTTCTAATACGGGTGGGGTTTAATGAAGATGTTTTTCTTCGATGGTTCTTCACTCTTACTCCACGTAAATATGGGTACACTTCCTGTAAATTCAACCATCATCATACCTAACATATTAGCGTATTTGTTACATATAACTCAAACGTGTAGTAGGACGCGGTGCTAAAAAAAAATCCTAACTGTCAAATAAGGTTCTTACTATGAAAATTGGACCTATGTTCACTTATCTCAGCTCTCCAAAACTTTAGCTACGAGAAACAAAAATAAACAAAATACTATAAAACTATTTTAAAAGTCAAGGTATTATTAGTTTAACCTGGAAGACNGTTAGCAGACCTCTTGTAGCGGCCGGTGTCTTCGCTCGTAGTTCCACCATCAACAAACATCCTAAAAAAAAAACACTAAAAAAAACACGCGCGCGCGCAGTTTTCAAGTTATAAAAATAATAATAATAATAAAATCGGACATTATTTTTATTCTTAGTTTGGTGATGAAAAGAAGGCAGTCTTGTGTGATCTGATATTGCGAGTGGAAACTTTTTTTTTTTTTTAATTTTGTCATCCCGGTGCGACATCCCTTCCTTCACCTCCCCTCCCCCATCTTCAGTTACCCCTACTCCCCCCTTCTGGCTATTGTTGCCTCAAGACCACTTTCCCCTTCCCTTATTTACCGCCCCAAAAAACCCCAACCGGGGCAAACAATTGACAGAAGACTGCAAACACAAGAGACCTGGGAATACAATGAAAACAATTTGAAAAGAAGAAAATCACATGGTCTTTTTTTTTTTCTCCTGAAGATATTTTGTGTTTTGTGTCTGTTTATGTATATATTTTTTTGTGTTTCTTAGTGAACAATATCGGACCATCTACATATTTTTCTGGGTAATAACGTCAGTTCTGTCATGTGTATTCAACTGTATGACATTAATGACAATAGTAAAAAGGACAAGGAAGTGCACTTTATGTCACGTAGTTGACCTGTTTAAACGTATTTGTTTAAATGAAGTTTCGGCTGTGATTAATTAGCGAGACGAAACTATTTTTATGGCCCCGGTGTCATTTTATAACATTTCTAACGCTTTGTGATGCTTATAATCCTGTTAAAAATTATGTTTTAAAAACATTATTAGTTATAATAGATTGTATCAAACAGCGACACATTTTAAAACGAAATGAAATACTCAAAAAAACCATTATTTTAGACCGTTTTACAGCCTATTGCATGTAGGGAAGCTATGAGTATATATAGGCCTACTTATGGAAAGGAATATTATTTACTCGTATTTATATATTATTCTTTAATGTAGAGGATTTGTTATTGTAAATAATTATAACACTCTTCTTCATACTAAATTCAAAATAATGCCTGATAAAATTAATTGCTCATGGTCATTGTTAACGGTTTGTTGATATTAGTGACTTAATACTCCATGATTCAATACCAAACTTGTTTTAATGTATTTCTATTTTAAAAATTATAATATTATGATAAATATTGACTTTATCAATGTGAGGTTATGTTCGAAACGAGGCGACCGCTTATTCTAAAAACCATTCTATTTCTTGTAACTATTTCAAAGATCTTGTAAATGGTTTCCCAGACCCCACCTGTCATCGAATCGCACTTAAAGACTTTTCACCCACAAGATGCAACAACAAAGTGGCAAAAAACAGCAACAACAGCAACAACAAGACTCTGACGGTTCCAGCGACCTCTCCCAGGCCGGTACCTCGTCTCCGGCCAACAAACCCGACCTTCTGGACTCGGTCTTCTTTCTAGACGCGGCGTCGAACCTAGGTCAGAGTAAAGCCCTGTTTTATTCGGAGCCCGGAGAAAAAACGGAAATGGCGCCTTCCTCTGCGTCCACCTCCTCTGTAGTCGCCGCGGCCGCCGAGACGTTCCTTCAGCGTTCTCTACAGAACGTCGTCCTTTCCCTGCAGAACGCCATGATGTCCTCCCTGCAGCAGGCCTCACTGCTTCCTCAGAACTCTGCCGCGGCCACCGCGTTGAACCTTCAGGCCCTCGAATCCTACATCACGCTCCAGAGACTCACAGCATCCGTTGCTTCCAACTCCTCGACGTCTTCCTCGAACACGGGGGTGTCCAACCCTTTAGGGAGTTCCTTAGACCTCCTCAGGTTAGCCACGACGACGTACTCACCGTCGAAACCGTCCGCGCCCACCCACCCTGTTGCCAACAACGCGGACAGCAACCCATCCCCTTCTTCCTCGCCTACGTCTACGACCTCTAGAAACAACGAGTGTCACTCCGATGCAGCGGCGTCCTTCGCGGCTATCACGAAGGACATCGGACTCGACGATAAGGATATAGACGATGACCTGGGTCTACTGGATGACGACGATGACTTGTCACTTCCTGCCACTTCCTCTGCGGTTATCTCGGATGCTCCTGGAGGCTCAAGCGGTAAGACCACAGGCGTCCAACAGTTCCCGGCCTTCCCAGGAGAGTCCTCATACCCTTCCCTTCTGATGAACGCCATGTACCACCGTCAGGCCACCAGCAGCTTGCTTCTTGCGAGTAGCGCCGTCTCTACGCCGGCGTCGTCTTCCTTGTCCTCCTCGACCCCCGGGGAGGTGATAACGACTTCTACCGTCTCCACAGTGGGGACCAACAGCTCGTCGGAAATAAGGGTCACCCCTGTAAGATCGGGTGTAAGGGCTACCACTTCCAGGCCCAAGAAACAGTTCATCTGCAAGTTCTGCAACCGTCAGTTCACCAAGTCTTACAACCTGCTGATCCACGAGAGGACACACACGGACGAGCGTCCCTACTCCTGCGACATCTGCGGCAAGGCCTTCAGACGACAGGACCACCTCAGGGACCATAGGTGAGTTGATCACTGGTTGATTGTGCTTTATACCTGAGTATCGAGTCAGCAAGGCCTTCAGACGACAGGACCACCTCAGGGACCATAGGTGAGTTGATCACTGGTTGATTGTGCTTTATACCTGAGTATCGAGTCAGCAAGGCCTTCAGACGACAGGATCGACTCAAAGACCACAGGTGATTTGATCACTGGTTGATTAAGCTATATCTCTGGGTATCATGTCAACAAGGTCATCAGGTGACAGGATCGACTCAAAGACCACAGGTGAGTTGATCACTGGTTGATTAAGCTATATCTCTGGGTATCATGTCAACAAGGTCATCAGGTGACAGGATCGACTCAAAGAACACAAGTGAGTTGATCACTGGTTGATTGAGCCCTATCCCTGAATGTCGTGGTGACAAAGACTGTCCTTCCAACGATGCCAAGACCACTTCAAAGGTTAAAGGTGAACTTATCACTGGCTTAGATTGTTATATCACTAGACATCTAAATCATGCAACATGTAAAGCAGGGACTCCATGCTATATTACCATTTCAGAGAATGGATACTTTTATGACATCTGTGATATATCGAAGCTAAGATAACAGATCAAAGGTGACTATTTTTATTGGTTCATTGTCATGCTATATGTACAGTCTGTTCAGAAACGCTATACTGACTATGTGCCATTCACAGATTTTCTGTATTTCTGATAGCTATAAATTTAGATAATGATCTCACATGCCCATTTTAGACTCTGCCTTATAAATCAATAAATGATGCATGACTTTGGGAGCAAGGCTAAACCTTATAGACAAAGCACTGTCGCACTTTGACTAAAACATTTGGCAAAGGTCACTGGTTCAATTACGGTGTTTTGGAGTTATGTTTAAATAGTTTTTTTAAATACTTTTGTGTGTAAATATTAAGAACTATAGAAAATATTTAAGCATGATTCCAGTAGGCCAGAATGTGTGGTTTTATATATATAGAAAGGTTTTATGTCTGAAAATAAATGTCAAATTTGGATCACTTCAGTAGATCTAATATTTTATATTATATTCTAGGAAAAAACGTTCTTGTTGTAGGAATATTGTTAATAAGCACAGTTTTTTTTTATAAGACTTTGTCCAGTGTTTACATGATTTAAAGATGGCGGAGCTACTTAAACGCTCATCTCAGGGCCTATTAACCGGGAAACTAAATACAAGATTACACTTGAAACCAGAACACTTATCGAAGCCAAGTTTTCTGCATTTTTGTTTTGACAAAAGAGAAATATGGCTCAGCCTATTAATTTAAAAAAAAAATATTTTAATAATCCATTTATAATTTTGCTTTTTGATTTTAAAATTAAACATGGTAAAAAGGTTTTACTGGTCTCAATTGTATTTTCTAAAATCTAATGCATAAATCCACACATGATACATCTGATTTTGTAATATATTGAATAGTTTTATTTAACTATTTATTTTATAATATTTTTAAAGATTAAAAATAAGAACACTACCACATAGTTCTATTTTAATCATTTTCTTTCGTGTGATATTCTAGTTCTTGGAGGACTTATCTAAGAAAATTATCAATAATGGCTCATTAAGAATTTCAGACAAGGTCCCAAAATATATTATTTTATTGCCAAATAAATTTCCCTATTACTTAAACAATATTTTTGTTGCTTTTAGTATAAGGCTACCAATCATCCCCGAATTTTAGTGAGAGTTCTAGAAACATTACATAATTCTTGAGCTAAGCTAGTCCCCGATTTTATCCCTGATTTGTTAAATAAATTAAAACAATTTTAGGTCATATAAATACTACGCTATTACAAGGAACTCTTATTCAAAATAATGCTGTATTAGTTACTACAGTTATTTATGGTAGTCCAATACCTTATCTCAATAGGTAGTGTGTCTGCCTACTGAGCTAAGGGTCCCAGGCTCAATTCCCGGAATGGTTTAAGATGTATCATTGATGAAATAATGGGTTTACCCTTTCACAGTGATAAATTAACGGCCGGGGACTGGATGTTGTGCCTGTCCTAGTCTGAATATAGATTATAATCTGGAGCTAAGACAGGCCTAGCCAACCGGTAGTGTAAAAATATATTACTTTAATAAAAAAAACTGACACAGACGACAGGCTGGAAATAGTAATGGATGTGAAAAGTTATTTATAGTCACATATACTGTTTTGTATATAGGTCTAGACATATTTCATAGACCTAATTAATTGAGAATGTAAAATAACTGGATTTAAAAAGCATCACTAAAGGGTGTATTACGTACCCTTCGTGTACCCTTTAAGGTAGAAAGCTTACCTTGTATTATTCCACTATGGTATAGCTCATAAGCTGGGTCCAGAACTAAGAATCCTAAAAATTAATTTGAAATTTATATTAAAAAAAAAGATCTAGAAATTTAAACAAAAAATTGTAATAAATCTACGCGACTAAATCCAACACGCATTTTACGAAATTAAAACTAAATATGTACATGCAATTAAAAGCTTTTAACAAATAAACTCTTGCATTCTGCTTAGTGTAATATTGATACACAAATATCTGCTTCAGAATTAATAGCTACCCCCCTACCCAACGCAGCCCCCTCCAGCTTAATTGCAGTGTATCTCCAGGGATGTGTATTTTACAACCAAACCAGAAGAGGGTACAAAGTTCATTGTCTACATTATCTTCTCATCTTGACAAATGGGCGGTGAAAAATGTATGTTTGAGTATTGATGCATTTATGAAATATAGATAGTATTTTATAACACTATACTTATTCAAAATAAATGTATAAATATGATTTTAAAATGCAAAACAATGATTCAAAAATGAAGCAAGTCCAGAAAATATTACCTAAAAAAACACAAAATTTTAAAAAAAACCCACAAATAATGAACCATAAAAAAAGTTTCCACAGTCCAACCAGGCGATGATTAACGAATTTTTGTTGAACATGAGCATTTTTTATGTACTATATATATTTATTAGGTGTTCTGTCTCACGACAGATCCATTCCTTTTGTCAGTGAACTTAGACTTCAAATGCACCTTGTCCTCTTCCTCCTCCTTCAGCTCCCAAAATTTACTTCTTCCCCTCAAGTAATCCAATATTTAAATCCATCTTCTTCCTAAGCTCCTCTTTTCCTCAATCTTACCTTCCATGACGTCATGCAGAAGACAGTTCCTCCTAAGGATGTGTCTGGTCTAGTTTGTTTTGTACCAAGGAACCAAATGTAAAATGGTTCTCTTCTCACTACACCCTATCCCTATCTTGAGCTATCTCTGTCCAGTCTACCTCACTACACCCTATCCCTATCTTGAACTATATCTGCCCAGTCTACCTCACTACACCCTATCCCTATCTTGAGCTATCTCTGTCCAGTCTACCTCTACTACAACCTATCCCTATCTTGAGCTATCTCTGTCCAGTCTACCTCACTACAACCTATCCCTATCTTGAGCTATCCATGTCCAGTCTACCTCACTACAACCTATCCCTATCTTGAGCTATCTCTGTCCAGTCTACCTCACTACAACCTATCCCTATCTTGAGCTATCTCTGTCCAGTCTACCTCACTACAACCTATCCCTATCTTGAGCTATCCATGTCCAGTCCACCTCATTACAACATATCCCTATCTTGAGCTATCCCTGTTCATTTCACCTCATTACAACCTATCCCTATCTTGAGCTATCCCTGTTCAGTCCAACTCATTATACCCTATCCCTATCATGAGCTATCCCTGTCTAGTCCACCTCATTACACCCTATCCCTATCATGAGCTAGATCTATCCAGTCCACCTTATTACACCCTATCGCTATCTTAGCTAGTTTTATCCAGTCAACCTCATTACACCCTATCCCTATCTTGAACTATATCTGCCCAGTCTACCTCATTATAACCTATCCCTATATTGAGCTAGCTATATCCAGTCCACCTCAATACACCCTATCTCTTTCAGGTCCATTCTAATGCTACCCTCTCATCTGTATTTAGGTCTACTATTTGACAGTAAATACCTTCAACACAGTTCTAGTTTAGTGTCTTCCTTTTGCTCTCAATGTTCTGTTCAGGGCAGCTTGCAGAACTTGATTCAGTAGATTTCCTTGACAATGTTATGTCATCATACAAAATATGATTCGTTTTTAGAACTTTTATTTTCCATCATAAAAATTATCAAATAAATCATGCTACCTTTTTACAATAAAATCTCTAGTAAATTCATTTTAAGTAAATTAATAATATTATGTAGCCAATTAATGAAAATACACACTTACCCGTTCATGTCCAAAGATAATCAAGATATTCGTCACGACAAATATTCGTAACTAATTTATATGGATCTACAAATTAAAATTACAAAACTAAGGGGTAGTGACATGGTTTTGTGTCACAAGTTTTTCCTTTTTTATATAATGGTATAGTAAAAATGTATTTTTTTTAAAATATACATTACAAAAAAATAATTCTGACGTGTAAAATATCTCCCCAGTTTGTAGGCCATAAAGTGTGAGGGGGTGGTTAATTTCAAACAAACATGGTTGGCAGTTTTCATAAAAAAAGAAGTCGTAAAACTAGCCATCTAACACCATCTTTAATGTTCAACGATACATTGCCTATATTGCTCTATTTATTGCCTCCAAAGGCGATTTGGGGCACTACAAGGAAACTAGGGAAATAAAAATATCCAGACAAGAGTCATCGTACGTCCCATTAGTAAAACAAATGAACATATATCGTTCTTAAATTAAATCTCTAACCCCCCCAAAAAAACTTAATTAAAATCCATAGCGAAGCTAGTAGCTACCGGCTTTTGTTATCAAATAACATGTTTAATGTTCACCCTTAATTTTCTAATTAAATATGACGTCAAAATATATGTAATTAACTAAACAACTTCCATTACACTTTCCCCTGTATATAAATCACAGAGCTAGAAGCTAGTATCTTATAAGAATACAAGTTAGGAGCAAACCTAATAAGCTGTTTTTAAACTAGACATGATTACCATTCACATGACCAACAGGTAGTCGAGTTTAAAAGCAGGTGCGTTCTTTTTTTAATTTCCACTTGGGACCTACTGAAATGAGAAGGAAGACAAATGGGTTGGTATCAGATGGTTAAATGAATATCCATGTTACACACAAAATAACACTACTGTTTTGTTTTTTTTCATTCATAAGTCGTATATTAAATACCTATTTAATTTAGACATAAAATTTGTCAACAAATTGTATTTGGACCACATAATTTATCCTGAAGTTTTAATTAGACATACTTGTATGAGATACACGTAATTTCAGCTAATAACAACGTCAATATACAAAAATATTATGCATGTAGTGACACAAAGTATGTGCTTAAATTATATCTACGGCTTACACATTTTAATAACAACCTTATTTTTTTATTTATTCAAGAAAAATTAAAATTCAATAGTTATCATTGTGTCCGACACCTTAGCATAGTCGGTAGCGTGTATGTCTACTGAGATAAGGGTCGCGGGCTCAATTCCCGGGATAGCTGAAAATTTATAATTGTTGAAAATATGGGTTTACCCTTTCACATAGATACATTAACGGCCGGGGACTGGATGTTGTACCTATCCTAGTTTTAAGTTAGATTATAAGGCATATGAAACCAAGATATGACTAGCAAGCCGGTAGTGTGAAATATATTACTTGAATAAAAAACTGACCCGGAATCAATTATGGATGTAATAATAAAAAAATTATCATTGTGACCAACTTCTGTGACCGTGTGGTCTAAGGCATCATTCTCGCAATAGACTGACCTACTGATGACGGATATGTTGGGGTTTGAATCTTCGTCAGATGTACTGAGGATGGTTTTTCTTAAATAGTTTTCCACTCTCCCTCCAAGTAAATACGGGTACACTTCTTCTAAAATAAACTTATACCCATCTAACATATTAGCGTAATTAGTAGGTCTACGTATGTGTATAACCCAAATCGGTAGTAAGATGTGTTGCCAATAAAAAAGGTGTGTTTCTATTAATTATACAATGTAAATAATGAATGTGTTACTGGAGTATAACTTCAATGTTGATACTTAGGAAAACACAGCAGCATCATTTGGTTCGGACGATTACTTAATCTTTTGAGTTAATTTTTGTTGACTAGTTTTAAAAAAACATAATGTTTCTCAGCACTGTAATGGGAAAAAAATATTTAGAACTATAACTATTGAAAACTAAACTAAATCTAACATAGAGCATATTAATTTAAAAGTGTTTGTTTAAACAATTAGCCTATCATATCCATCGTTATTCGCACTTTTAAGAGTAACTATCTAGGGCATTGAATTAATAATAAAAGGAGCATTTCAGAATAGTTATTTTAATTTTATTCAATTTTTTAAAATCATTTATTTGAAATATTTGAGTGAATTTACAACTTAATTCCATTAAAATAAATATATCCATGCTATGAAACCAGTTTTGTCCATAAACACGTAACTATAAATAATACATTTTGTAAATACAAAGGTTAAATTAAAAAGATCTTACATTCATAGGTCATCGAATAATTTATAGAAAATAAATCTTAAATGAAGTAGAAAGCTTAGGGGTCCAGAAAGTTGGCTATTGTAATGTTAAAGAAGCACACTTTTGTGACAATAGGAAGCCATTAATGCATTAGTGATAACTCTGGCCATGTATACTTGAACGTCATATATCACAGAAGTAAAAAGTCGGCAATAGCGAGTGTAGTGTAGGTCTGAAATTTATTTACAAAAAACATTATTGATGAACAAACCTTAAATATACTTTATTATAACTGTCAAGAACGAATTCTAGATTATACATGCATAATTTTAATAAAACTGACTTAAAATAGTACACTTTATAGGAATTGCGAGGTTGATGGCAGTATTTTTGCCGTTTTTTATAGCAAAACACATGTTTTTGGTCAAAATAATTCTCTTCACATGGTGTTATCAACGGTTGTTGAATATTTGTCAAGGGTGTCCTAGAATTTAATGACAACTTTTTCTCTTCATTTAAAAAGTTTCTCATCTAATACCGTTTTGCTCATAACAGATATTCAACAACTGTTGATGTCACCACGTGAAGAAAATTAAATTCTTTATGTTTCTACTGGGGAAATATTTTATTTATTCTGACCAAACAAATGTTTTGCTATAAAAACATCAAAAACCCTGACCTTTTCTCGCGTTCCCTACCATTATCCGCAATAAGCGTGGAAGGATACAGGTTTTATTTTTGTACTGCGGCTTACTATATATCCGGGATATTAACATTTAACTATACTAATGGGGAAGGAATGAAGAAGGTAAAATTTATAGAAACTTTACCAGCATTTTCTATGAGGGAGAACTTTTTTTTATCATTTATTTATTTAGCACCACGTCTTACTACCCATTTGGGTAATACGTCTAAGTACTCATTACGCTAATGGACTAGGAACTGGGAAGGCTAAATTTTAGAGGATGTGAATCCGCATTTGCGTGGAGGGAGAGTGGAAAACCATTTTGGAAAAAATCATCTCCAGTTCACTCGACTGAGAATCGAATCTTGATCTCCCCGTCCTCAGCAGTCTAGCTAAACATGAAACTAGCGTTAGCCAACTACGCCACCAAGGTGGGTCGGAGAACATAATCACAAACATGGTGGATAGTATATATATATATAAGAAAGATTGATATAACTTGAACGGTTCTTCCTCTGATACTATGTGTTGTTTTTGTGGCCGGCTCTATTTTCTCCCTCGTTGTCATTTAACCTAATTCATATTTGAGTACAACCCCCACCTTTTTCCCTCCCCCTTTTCCCTTCCCCCGCGGGTGTAATATACTAGTAACAGGGACTATTACAGCGACTAGTCGCCCTAGGGGAGTATTACGGGTGGACTAACTGCCAGCAATTAAGGCACAGCACGGAAGCGCTTTATTTAGAGCACCATTTATATTTTTTATAAAATAATTTGTGTGAGGGAGGTTTCATTACTCTTAGACATATATTTAAAAATTAAATTAGTGATTTTATTCAATTAGAAAGATAATTAAAAAAGTCTAGCTTCCGAGCGTTTCTCGGTAATGTTTTGTAAAGAATTTCTTTTTTGTCAGGTTTATTTTTTTATCCCCACGTCTTACTACCTGTTCAGGTTGTACACATATATGATAGTTACTCTAATGTGGTAGGGATGAGGAAGGAATAGTTATAGAAGTAATAAGCCCGCATTTGCCTGTAAGGAGAGTGGGAAACCATTTAGCACAAAACTGTCCTCAGTAAAACCGGCCGGGATCCGAGCCCTGATATCCCGAACGGATACTAAAAAGTTGGGATCGATAGTTTTTGCATTCTTTTATGCGGGTGCATTTCCTCTGAAAAACCTTTATTTTCCCTTCCTGTTGGATTAAGCTATGTATAACCAGAATGTTATAATGCTATAGCTAAGAAAACAAATTTACCTATTGATCGTTTTTAATTAGTTGCCTACGCTACCATTTTTTTTACTACCTTCATCGGTGGTCGAATGCTTTTAGGCGTCATTCTCGAAATATACAGGATTCAAGGTGACGAGTAGGTCAGGGTTCAAATCTCAGCTGGTTGTACTGAGGATTTTTAGCCCTCCCTAATAATTTCCCTAATTTTTCTCTATCCACGAAAATTCTGATACATTTAATCTAAATTATATATTCCTCCTTTCTGATCCATTTGTGTAAATATTCTAATATCCCAAATGAGGACACAATTTATTTTTATGTGTCCTAAAAGATTTTAGGTAAAAAGAGGAATCCAATTTCTGTAATGACCTTGTGTATAAAGACTCGTCCATTTTTTTCCCGCGGAATTAACGATCAAATTAGACCCGCAGGAACCATGATGAATCCTTTAATAATATCCGCGGACAGACTTTCCACAGTTGTTTTCTGTTCCTTCCAGATGTCTTAAACAACTTTCCAGACAAAAGACAAAGCTTCCCATTATGCACTTCTCTCCAAACACCAGGCTGCAATCGAAACTTTTTTTTTCTGTACAAATAAAAAAATAGTAAAAACATGTTATATTATATGTGTTAAAAACTTAACTGTGTTCAAAGATGCGTGTCTAAGATAGGTGTAGCTAATTTATCCTTCTCTTTCACATTTTATCGCACAATTTTTCATAGTTAAGGACTCCATTAGCGAGAAGGACTTCTTTATTTCCTACGAAGGACATTAATCATTTTAAATGCGTGCGAAATTGTCATTTAGTTCTCAGCCTTGTAGAAAGTATTTAACATTCCTTGGTCGTGTGAGCTGTTTTTTTTTAAATTAAATTTTATTTTCAGGGTTTGTTAGGGCTTAACTCGTCGATATACGTGACTTATTCTTTCATCTCGTGGCCATGCATTTCATGCGATTAATTAGGCTCACGACATTAACTTTAGACTTGATTTTAGACAAGGATTGTCAGGGGTGTCTAGAATTATATTTCTCGAGGAAAAGTCCCAATACTGTTTTTTCCACTGAAAATGCCGGTATTTCGCGACCCACCGTTTGATGACCCCTGCCTTAGACCCTTCGATCACATATGCGGGTAGCTAAAACACTCACTCACCTCCCGCCAGAGGTAAAATTAATGATGGCATCAGTCTCGTATTTTCTAGTTTCTCAAATACGTGGAGGTCAGAGTTCGAATCTTAGACTGCCGTACTGAAAGTGTTTTGTTTTTTTCCTAAATGTCTCATCACCCTTTCTCAACTTGAATGTGGGTACATTTATTATAAAATGTAATCCTCCTCATCCCTTACCAATGAGTGTAAACATACTGATAGACCAGATGGGTAGCAATCTGAGGAGTAACAAAAAAAAAGCAGTCTTATAGGATTGACATTAAGTTAGATAATTTGTTTAAACCCACTTCAGAGTCAAAGGCATTGGACTGGCCCTCTGATGACGGGAAGATCGGATTTCGTATCCTGGTTGGGTGTTTTTTCTTATATGGTTTCCCATCCTAATTCTACGCAAATTCTAATAGATCACCTCTAAAAATGCTTCCCTCCTCATCTATATCCCATTAGAGAAATTATCATACATCCATACTACATGAACAGGTAGTAAAACGTGGTGATAAAAAAAATGAAAGTTACTTTAAATTTGAAGTAAAGTTACCATCATTCGATTTTAAAAATAGGATGGGGTGAATCTTAATATAATAAAAAAATCCATAGCCTCTTTGTCAGGAATATAACCTTATCTTACTTGAATCAGAGAATAGTACACTGACTCGGAGCTACAGTTCAATACGGTGACCTGGTGGTCTAGGGGTAAGGTGTCGGACCTCTGGGCTGAGGGTCCGGGGTTCAATCATCGGTCCCGGCACAGATTTATCTGACTGCCAAACCCTTCCTTCACCTCTGACAAGACGTGTATTAATCATAACTTGTGAATGTGTGGAATGCCAGGCCTCCACCGTGGTTCGGATCCCACGTTAAATTGTAGGTCCTTCATTTCATCTCACAATCACCCTACCATTATACATTAACGTAAGTGCGTATAACACGAACGGGTAGTAAGAAGCGGTGCTAATAATAATAATAATAATAATAATAATACGATCCAATTTCCACAAGAAGGACCTTTTAATAAATACATACTTTTTTGCAGCTTATGTCGATTACATTTTACTACCTTTTGTCATGTTAAAGGTATGATATATTGGTAATATTTATGAAAAGGGGCGGCTGCATATCATATAATTGATGTATTCATACGTGAAGGTAGTTCTAGTAGCTTTTCAAGCTGTCAGATAAAGCTGTTCATATGAAAATAGGACTGTAAATGTCGGTAACGTATAGCTCACAAGTTTTACAAGCTTCCTTACTATGCAGGTAAAGGTGTTCTCGTCCTAAACTAGTCTTAGCCCAACGAACTTGTAACAAACATCCAGACTCAAAATACTCGCACAGTATACATGTTTTTTATATTTTGTTTTTGTCAGGGCACTTACACTTTCCTCTGTCAAGGTGTATTATTTCCCTTTGAGTTGTTTTGCGATAGAACATAAACAATAAAGAAGCAAAGTTTTTTTAATGACTTGTTTCTGTTTAACTCTTACACTATCGGTTATTTTTCTACCGAGTGCGTTATTTGGCTTAGATAATGTACAGTTGCTAGCGAATATTTGTAAACTTCTCTTGTTCAAGGTGGTTGGGAAGAAAATGATAGTTAAAGGTTTTGCAGTTTCTATTTTAATAATATATATTTTTAGACCAGAATAAATAAAAATATTTAATTTATTTTAATATCTTACGATGAGTTAAGACTTGAAAAAAGAAGTTGTGTTTTACTGAGTCACAGAATTGTAAGAAAAACAAGATTAATTAGATAGTATAAATGTGTTTTTTAATATTTTTATTTTTTAAATTAGTTCATTAGACACAGTTAAAATAAAATTAAACAAATTTTAAATATATATGATATATAATTATATATAATCTATAATTATAAAACCAGAGTCTATAATTATAAAACCAGAGTTTATAGAATTAGAAAATTAAGATTATTGTATCAAATATCTATATACCAACAAATATAAAAACTAGAATAATAAATTTGTAAATAAATGTCCTCTTATTGAATCACAAAGTATGTATAAAAGTAAAAAATATTCAAAGGAAAGAATTAAATGTGAAAAACAATTAATAATTATTTAATCAGAGGAGTAGAAAAGAGTATTAAATTAGCCTACAATAATTTTGACTTTTAGGTTAAAATGAGTAGGCCTAATTTATATAATTAGTTAAAAGTAAAGTCAATTAACTTGCAGTGAATTGAAATTCTTAAATTAAAAATTAAATTATTTGAATTACAAGAGAGGTTAAGTTATATTATGATAGATATTATAATTTTCTAAGTATTATGTGAGAATTAATGGAACTTCTTACGCCTTTGCACTTGAGAGTGTTGTTTAATAGCTACTGAGTAGAACAGAGATTTTCAACTCACGGAACACTGAACAAAATGCTAAAATAATTGTCAAGGCACACCGTCAGTTTTTTGAGATTTTATCATTTAAATAACGAGTATTAAGATTGTTTTTAAATGTTAAATAGCTAAAATGATAGCTATTAAATAATTTTATCATATATTTAAATAGTTTTATTTTTTACTCGTCAATTTTTTCTCGTTTCTTTTTTATATTCTCCGAAACTTCCGTGGAACACTGGTTTAAAAACGCCACAGTAGACTTTCGGCATGTTTTGATATAGTAAATACCCCCTCTCGAGAATAACATGTAAACAGAAATAAATAAACGTAAGACATTAGAAAGTTAATCTTAGGAAATTGTGAAGAAGTTATATATTGAAAATAAAATTTTAGGTTATAGTAATAATATAATTTCAATTTTAATTTCCTTTATTATAGTGGTGGCCAACAGTCGTGAGACCTGTGACAGGCCAGCACTGAAAAGTACACAAGTACCTTACAAATACGTATAATAACACAATTAAATAATCGATAATAGCTAAATAATGATACTCACTAATGAATAATTACAAAAATATGACATACGAATGATAAATGACAATAATAATAAAATAGCAAACATGAGAAAGATAAGTATTTAAAAAGCGGTAACAATAAGCAAATAATAAAACAGAAAAATGTAAATTAAAGTATTCGAGGCAGAGCCTATACAGATTAAATCAGTTGTAAGGGAGTTCCTTAAATAGCTCTCTGAGCTTTGCTTTTCTTTTGTGATAAAAGTTGAATCCAACAAATCTGGAGTTAGCGCTGCTTATACAACGGCCTATAGGATCCATCCTGTAAGAGTTGATGAGAAAAAATAATTTAGAATGGCGAGAAGCCCGATAATTTCCTTTATTATAGTGGTGGCCAACAGTCGTGAGACCTGTGACAGGCCAGCACTGAAAAGTACACAAGTACCTTACAAATACGTATAATAACACAATTAAATAATCGATAATAGCTAAATAATGATACTCACTAATGAATAATTACAAAAATATGACATACGAATGATAAATGACAATAATAATAAAATAGCAAACATGAGAAAGATAAGTATTTAAAAAGCGGTAACAATAAGCAAATAATAAAACAGAAAAATGTAAATTAAAGTATTCGAGGCAGAGCCTATACAGATTAAATCAGTTGTAAGGGAGTTCCTTAAATAGCTCTCTGAGCTTTGCTTTTCTTTTGTGATAAAAGTTGAATCCAACAAATCTGGAGTTAGCGCTGCTTATACAACGGCCTATAGGATCCATCCTGTAAGAGTTGATGAGAAAAAATAATTTAGAATGGCGAGAAGCCCGAAAAGGGACAAGAATACCTTCGTGATCGAGAGCAAATTTACAAGAAATTAAGATATTAAAAATATAAGATAATAATAATAATTATGACAATATAGCGCGTCTGGACTACATTACTCGTAGCCCAGTTTGTGGAAAGATTAGCCAGTACTAATGTACCGTTGTCCAGGAGATATCTGAATGTACTAATTGTACATCCTTTCCGTGGAGGCTGTTTCCATGTCCCGATGAGATGAGGTGATGGTGATAGTGAGTACGAGGGTGTGGAACCAGTGGAAACACTTAAACCTAACTTAAGTCTAACTAACAAAACCTTGGTGACCGTTAGGGGTAGTTCCCCTTTCAAAAAAAAATATCCAAGCTACCAACCGGGAATCGAAATCGCAGCCAGGTGAATTGACCACTACACCAAGGGTTCGGTTATCTTTAGTTATAAAAATATGAACTAGATTGAAATATTTAACTATATTATTAGACAAGAAACTTACGTTTTGTTGTTTTAGACGACGAGAGTTCTGTGTTATTTCATGATGTTTGATAAACTTCTCTCGGATACCTCGGCAACCCCCTTAAGGTATGCATTCGAGCATGAGTCACCTGATCATGCTTGTTTTCTCCATTATTAATCTAACAATATTGTTATAAATAAATATAAAATATCTTGTTTTATTTTCTTTATTTAACTTCTCATAAAAAGAGTTATAAATATTTCTTTTGGTCGATGTATAAAATCCTCGCCTGAAGGGGATTGTGTATCGGAGGATAATGAGACATGAACGTCCTATAGGCATAACAAACGTCTCTCCCCCCTTAAGAGACTTCACGACCGATAGTTGGGGATCATTACCCACTTAACTCTTCATTTGTAGACTTCAAGGATGGATAAATGGCGGGTCTAGCAGGTTAAAAATACAGGCTTCCGTGGTCGAACGGTATAAGGCGTCACTATTGAAATTGAATTGAATGCCAATGATGGGGAAACCGGGGTTCAAATCCTGGTTGTATGTACAAAGAGTTGTTTCTATCCAGTGGCCTGGGTCAGTTCTTTATTCAAGTCATATATTTTTCCACTACCGGCTTGCTAGGTCTGTCGTAGCTTAATATGCCTTATAATCTAACTTAAGATTAGGACAGGCACAACATCCAGTCTCCCGGACGTTAATTCATCACTATGAAAGGGGAAACCCACATTTCACCAATGATACATTTCTCAGCCATGCCAGGAATCGAACCCCGGGACCCATAACTCAGTAGACAGACATGATACCGACTAAGCTGAGGCCTCAGATATGTACTAAGAGTGGGTTTCCTTAAATGATTTTTTACTTTTCTAACGGGCAAATACGGGTACAATTCCTTTATACTAAACCTTCCTTATCCCTAACACTTTAGTGTAACTAGTTAGTCTGTGTATAACCTGAACGGATAGTAAGACGTGGAGTAAATAAAAGATACAGGGTGATTTAAAACAATACAGATAGTAATCCCGACATTAAATGTTTGTCTTGTCGACCACAGTAGTCTTGGAGTAAAGTGATTGACTCAGGACCCCGTGTTCGCGGGTTCAAACCCAGCCGAGATCGATAGAATTGTCTTGTCAACCGCCTCGGTGGTGTAGTTGGCTAACGCGCTGGTATCGTGTTGAGCTAGACTGCCGAGGACGGGGAGATTGAGGTTCGAATCTCGCCTGGGTGAACTGGGGTGGATTTTCCTAAATGCTTTTCCACTCTTCCTCCACGCAAATGTGTGTTCACTTACTCTATATTAAACCTTCCCAATTCTTAACCCATTAGTGTAATTAGTACATAAGCGTATAACCCGAACGGTTAGTAAGACGCGGCGCTAAAATATACAGAATGATTTAAAAAAAATACACATAGTTATGTCAAAAGTAAATGTTTGTCATGGAAATAGTCGCATTTGACTGTGACTTTTCCTCTTTGTTTAAAATGTTTCTATCAGAAATATCCCTTACTATGAGAATTGGACTTAGGAGTGTTTTGTGTGTTCTAACAGATGTGTTATAGATGAAGACAGTTTGTTTGCTCCAGATAAAGAAACTGGAAAGGTTTCCTCCTCACTAATACACCTTGTTTCTTATCGTCGTGTTGACACTGAACAATGCCAGTAATTAACCATCAAAGGAAGAAGTGAGTCTGTAAGCGTCCTTTTAGAGCTTCACTGACTACACGTAATACAAACTTGTACCTCTTTTAGATATTACCGTGAAGTGACGCGTCTGATACTCGGTACTGGCCAGTGGCGTGTCTTGGAGTATTGCCAGGGTAGGCGGAATTCGTTGAAACCGTACCCTTGCCGTCACCGGTTGAAAGCTTACCTCGCATGGTTCCACTAGGGTGCAACTTATAACTTATTAGATAGGTTAAATAGAAAAGCTATCATATTTGGTAATTACGGTGATAGACGCATCTGCATATCATATTCTCTAGATTGAAAAATGACACCTGGACACAGGAATTTAACCCAGGACCTTTGGCTGGGTACGCCGATGCTCTAACCATTGCGCTACCCAGGAATCGTCCCATGCCATGAGTCATTCTTCACTCATATTTTAAGGGAGAGTTATTGTAACAATTGGCAACATAAAGCCCTACTGAGTCGAAAGTGGCTGCGTTATCTGATAGCTCGTGATCTTAAATCATCCCACATTTGTAGCTGACGATTTCCACACGTCCATCTCAGACTTTGCCTTAAAATACGAGTGAAGAATGGCGCTGGGGATGGGACAGTTCTTGGATAAATCAGAGAGTAGACGTACTAAGCCAAAGTTCTCAGGTTCGATTCCCGTGTCCAGGTGTAATATTTTTTCAAATTAAAGAATATTAAAATTTAGAGTGACTCTGGCGGTCTAGGGGTAAGGTGTCGGACTTCTGTGCTGGGGGTCCGGGGTTCAATCCTTGGTCCCGGCACAGATTTATCTGATTGCTAAACACTTCCTTCACCTCTGGCAAGACGTGTATTAATGACAACTACACATTAGCATAAGTGCGTATAGCCCGAACGGGTAGTAAGACGCGGTGCTAATAATAATAATAATAATAATAATAATATTAAAATATAGGGCTAAAGTTTAGTCTGTCAAGGTAAGCGCAGTGTGCCTGTTATATTCTCTCATACTCAGGTTCCCCATTTGACTCAACACACATATAGGCTATATATGCCTCACATGGGAATTTATTTGAGTTGATACCTGGTCAACGTGTGTTCTATTGAGGGTCGATAAAATATCACAGGCACAGTTCGGACAAACTCTGCGTACTCTGGCTACAATCCACTACACGATACTGAGACTTGCTCTTTCTGGAACAAGTAAGGTTTCCCTACATTACAGGCCGAGTTGGCTCAGTGGCATCCCGTTCAATCGGTATGCCCTGTTATTATACAGGAGTTTGGTATTTTTTTTATTTAATGGTGTTTTTTTTTCCCCCAATCACTTCTCCCAGCCTGATCTTATTAAACGCATATACAGTAACCCCTTTAACGGAGTAAGGTAAAGTAAGTCATATTGTTAGAGAAATGTAACCGTATTTGCTTTGAGAGGAGAGTGGAAAACCATTTAAGAAAAATAACTCTAAATAAATCCTGTCGGAATTTGAACACGGACCTTACTGTCAATGGCAAGTCAAGAGATTGACATTTATACTATGCGTTCACCGATGCGGATAATTTGTGATCTTCAATTTTGAACCCGCCTCGGTGGTGTAGTTGGCTAACGCGCTAGTCGTGTTGAGCTCGACCGCCGAGGACGGGGAGATCGAGGTTCGAATCTCGGTCGGGTGAACTGGGGGTGGTTTTCCCTAAATGGTTTTCCACTCTCCTTCCACGCAAATGCGGGTTCACTTCCTCTAAATTTAACCTTCCCCATTCCTAATCCATTAGAGTAATTAGTACTTAAGCGTATAACCCGAATGGGTAGTAAGACGCGGTGCTAAATATTATTATTATTCAATTTCGATTTTTCCAGCCTCTTTTTTACAGGTTAATTCTGGAGAAATTCCTTGAAACTAATCTTTAGCGCCCTTTTTCTTTAAATAAGTGTGAGTTATATTTCTTCGAATAGGCTTTACTTCCCCTCAGAAGGAAGTTGGGCTATGAATTTTTATCGCCCAAGAAAATTCCCTCTATATTGGCTAAGTAAATATTAAATACATTTAACGGTAACCAAGTCCATCTCGAGAATGACGTCTTTAGACCAGTCGACCACCTTAAATTGAGAGTGTAGGAAGTTCGAGTTAGGGGCAGTATTTTTGTAGTTTGTATATCAAAACATTTTTTTTGCTTAAATAAATAAAATATTTTTCCAATATATAAACATAGAATTTAATTATATTCACATTGTGACTTCAAAATTTCTTTATTATTTTTCAAGGGTGTCCTTTCGAATTTAATGATAACTGTTTCTCTTCATTTAAAAAGTTTGTCATCTAATGGCGCTATGCTCATTACAGATATTCAACAACTGTTGACATCACCACGTGAATAAAATTAAACTATATGTCTGTACTGAAGTATTATTTTATTTAACAGTAAACATTTGCGAAAATTTCGCACATTCAACCTTCCCCCCCCCAAAAAAAAATTTAGTCTTGAGTTGGATTTTTGAAATTAAATACTCAGCGAAGTGTATACATAAAATAGCAAAGAGAGTTTATTTTCTGTAATAGATACAAAAATGTTATTAAATTTTTCTTTTAACCTAAATTTTAAACAAACAATGTGTTTTAACGTAAACTGAGTATGCTATATCAGAAATCGGTGAAAAAAAATCCTATCCACTGATACCTTATTCATCGCTGTAGGCTTTGTATTAGTTGAGAAAAAGGGATGTTGACAACAGAAATAATATATAGGATTTTGTCCCAAAAAATATGTTTTGCCATCAAAACTGCAAAAAAAAGACCTACTGGTTATTCCTCTCTTCCCTTCCATCCCCCCTTAATAGGTCACAGTAACTTGAAATCAACATTTCTTTACTTGATTTCATTGGTTATGTATTTTAATACCTTTTTACACTGTAGTATAAATATTGTATGCTATTATTATTAAGACGACCAAGAATTTATTATTATTATTTTGTAAACATAAAGTGAACTTAGTAGTCAAATAAATCATATATATTAAAAAAAAAACTTTGCAATCTTTCAATATAATGTTTTAAAGTTTCGTAGGACATAAATTTGAATATTTATGATTCAGCTTCAGTATGGAATGGTTTCCTTCCAAAAATGGCCAGTGTGTGTGTGTGTGTGTGTGTGTGTGTGTGTGTGAAGTTTTTTTGTATGATGACACCGACGTGTGGTCTGGTTTGACATGTGTATTAGTGTGGCTGGCGGCTTATGTATGGTTGGACCAAGATGATGGCAGGTATTATAATATATGCGTTTGTTGGTCCCATAAGATTTTTTCTTTGTAAAATATATTTAATTTATTCTTAGACATACAACCACTCAATTGATTTACCTTTTTTTAATAAAAAAAATGAAGTAATGCTATTTTCCTACCACTTAAAAATAATATTCTAATCTTCTTGAATTATCAAAGTATTTTTTTTAAGTTAGTAAGATTTCACTGTATTTCATTTAGGTTTTCACTATCTTTACTATTTATACACCTGCTTCTATGGTCGAGTGGTCTAAAGGGCTCATTCTCGCAATAGACTAGGCTGCCAAATACGCGAAGATTGGGGTTCGAATCCCGGTTGGATGTATTGAAGGCATTGGGTCCTTACTTTTTTTCCACAATCTCTCCACACAAATTCGGGTACACTTCCTCTAAACTAAGCAATCTTCATCCATGGCACATTAGCGTAATTAGTAAATATGCATGTAACCCGAACAGGTAGGTTTTTCAAGCACCACGTCTTACTACCCATTCGGATTAAACACTTATGTACTAATTACACTAATGGTTTTAGGGATAAGTAAGATTATATTTATTGGAAGTGTACCCACATTTGCGTGACAGGAGAGATGAAAACCGTTCTATAAAAACCACCCTCAGTACACCCGACCGAGCTTATAACCTCGATCTCCCCGTCATTGGCAGTCTAGTCTACAGCGAGAATTGGCGTTAGACCATGCGGCCACCGAAGCGGGTCAAAGAGGCGTTAATTCTATTTTAAAATAGTGAATCTTACGTGTTGAATATGTACAGACTAAATTTACGAGTTCTCTCATCCATACATTGGAAAGGCTGCAACCAATTTTAAATGTAAGTACTCTCAGAAAATCTACATTAGAAAACCTTTGTTTTAGTAGGTATAGGCTGATTTTGGTAAGAAGAATAGTATCTGGTCGTTGCAAAAAGTTAATAAACAATTTTAATATATTTACATCAAGTGATGCTATCTGCAGCTGTCACTTATAATGTAAAATAACACTAATAATCTAGTAAAATGTTATCACGCTTAGTCGTAAAGAGATATGTTTGAATTTTCTAAACTGTTTTTCTAACAAATATCAAGGTATAATTTATTTATCTAGTTCCTAACTGAACCGAACCAAAAATTAATCTATTTTCACTTTAATTTATAAAATTAAAATAAAGTTGTAACAAATGAGTACCCATAAATGTTATAGTAAACAATTATTTAAGTCAGTTAAAATATGAAAATTAATTCATCAATATTACAAACGTGTATTATCATTTTTCTGGATAAAAACATTTGTTTCTTTTACTATACTTAGAATGATCCTTTTTTTGGGGGGAGGGGGGTAGGAGGCTACACCCCCTCCATATTCCCTGCTAACGACGGCCATGGTCATCCCATCCCGTTATCCGTTATATTGTCAGTAATGGTTTTCATAGCTACACATGCATTAGTCTCGTCTTGTCTGTTTGTTGGGTGGGCTAGAGTTCAAATAAATGATACACTCCTCCCCGTACTTTTACTTTTAAATTTTACCTTACTTATCCCTACCACCCAATTAGTAGATTAATTAGTCATTACAATAGTCCGGACGGTTAGTAAAACGTGGATCAAAGAGAGAGATTGGGCTATTATCGCATTACGACCCGACTATGAGAGTTTTTTTTTAAAGTTCAAAGCTGTTGAGGTCCTCCATCTAAGACGTTACAAAAGTCATTAAAAAGTTAGTTAGGCGCCCCCCTCCCGTTGTTGTTTTGAGCGTTTTATCGACAGGGGCAGTGATATGTCTCTAAGAAATACATTTTTAATAAGGAAGACACTCACAAAGAATGAAAATATTTACCTATTTTGTTTGTCAGACTTTTATTAGAATGTGATGAGTTGTATTCTAACCTATATTAGGATAATATTACCCCCTCTTAGCCCCTCTCCCCAGCCCTCCACCTTTTAAAAGTGGTTTTAACACTAGCCTTTAATTTTTAGAAATAGGGGGTGGTGGGTAGTTTGATTTGTAGCACCAGATCAAAACCATGGAGATATTCTTTTCTCAAAGCTAGGCCAGCGGGTAGTAGAAGACTTATGTGATATTGTTTCTGTCTTGGGAACATCCACCCCAAGAACCTCTAATGGATGTATTATTGTTTCTGTTCTAGCTACATCCACTCCGAAGACCACTAATGGATGTAATAGTGTTTCTGTTCTAGCTACATCCACTCCAAGGACCTCTAATGGATGTAATATTGTTTCTGTCTTGGGGCATCCACTCCAAGGTCCTCTAATGGATGTAATATTGTTTCTGTCTTGGGGACATCCACTCCAAGGACCGCTAATGGATGTTAAATTGTCTCTGTTTAGGGTACATCCACTCAAAGGACCACTAATGGGTGTAATATTTTTCTGCTTCAGGTACATCCACTCCAAGGACCGCTAATGATGTAGTATTGTTTCTGTCTAGGGTGCATTCACTCAAAGGACCACTAATGGGTGTAATATTTTTCTGCTTCAGGTACATCCACTCAAAGGACCGCTAATGGATGTATTGTTTCTGCTTCAGGTACATCCACTCCAAGGAAAAGCCCTTCAAGTGCGGCGAGTGCGGGAAAGGGTTCTGCCAGTCTCGAACCCTGGCCGTCCACAAGATCTCTGCACATGGAGGAGTCCCCCCACAAGTGTCCCGTGTGCAGCCGCAGCTTCAACCAGCGCTCCAACCTCAAGACGCACCTCCTCACCCACACCGACATCAAACCTTACAACTGCTCGTCTTGCGGCAAGGTGTTCCGGAGGAACTGTGACCTCAGGAGGCACAGTCTCACCCACAACCTCGGCGCGTCCTCCGCCGTCACGTCCACCTCGACAGCGACGCCCGGTTACAGTGAGGTGTCGTCGCTGCTCGGCGCCTCAGGGGGTTCGACAGACGCGGCTTTGACCGGAAGTTCCTCCACCTCCTCTTCATCTTCTCAGGCGGCCGCCCTAGCCCTGATCACCTCCCCTAACTTCAGTATCGACTCCATCATGAGCGTCGCGGGCAAGTGAGATACTAGAATAAGACTCTTTATCTGTGGGATACTCTCTTTTGGCCACCCCTGGCCTTTTTTATCGGCCCTGACCAACTCACGAGGCCATAGTTTTACAACCGTTTCATAAAACCGCGTTTGACTGCTTGACTGTTGGTTAAATGTACACTTCGTTCCCCCCGAAAGGTAGTAAGCTGGTTTTGTTTCATGTAATAAATAGCAACGCTATTATATATAATCACTACTGTTATAACCGCATCTACATATCATATTATTAAAATCGAAAAATGACACCTAGACACGGGAATCGAACCAGGGACCTATGACTTAGTACTTTAATGTACTAACCACTGAGCTATCCAGGAATTGTCCCGTGTCTAGGGTCTTCCTGATAGTTCGTGATCTTAATTGATCACACATATGTAGCTGATGATTTCCGCGCCTCCATTACAGACTCTGCCTTAAAAGGATCAAGAATGAGTGAATAATGAGCCTAGGCCACAGACAAATAATATACCCAGACACTCAAACCTCTAGGATAAAATGGTTGCGCTCCTTTTGGCAGCTTGAGTCCTTCACCATCTAGGATCGCTGCTGTTAGTCCTATCATCACCCAGCAGTGACACTAGCGAAGCCCAGTGTTGAAGGACTCAAGCTGGCAAAAGGAGAGCAGCAAAACCCCCGTAAGGTTGAGAGTCTGTTTCTTACTTGTCTGTGTCCCAGGCACGCGACGACTCCAGGATAGAGCAGTGGTTAGAACATTGGCGTGTTAAACTAAAGGTCCCGGATTTGATTCCCCTGTCCATCTGCCATTTTTCACTTTAAATAATATTACTTTGTTTGGTTCAATTATGGTGTAGCTTATAAGATGCAGTCATAGTGTAGTCCGTGCTACTTTTCAAGTCAGCCTGAGTGTACATCAGAAAAGCCTTTTTTCTTACCAGAATCCTATAATAATTTTTGAGGCAAAAAAAAAACTTTTGAAATACACATTTTCACTAAAAAAAAAATCGATGTATAGATAATCATATAACGTACAATTTGTAAATAGCTTCAAGCTTAACCTAAGTCAGCCCATACTATACAATGGACTTAGTCTAATGTTTCTCAAACTATCTTCAGTCACGTGACTCTCTT
Source organism: Timema genevievae (assembly GCA_902155825.1). Classification (NCBI taxonomy): domain Eukaryota; kingdom Metazoa; phylum Arthropoda; class Insecta; order Phasmatodea; family Timematidae; genus Timema; species Timema genevievae. The sequence goes on along the minus strand of CABFWO010002065.1, from coordinate 70,819 downwards.
CTTTGTCATTTCCTTGCCAGAGTACTCCTTGCAGCTCTTCATAAAAAATAAAAGGAAATATATACCAGCCATCTTAAAAGGTATTTCCAGATTTTAATGAGGCTTTAGTGGTGAGATAAAAAAATCTGTGTTTGGAGGGAAAGAAAGGCTTAAAGAAGACCATGGAAATCACGTCAGAATCTGTGTTAATTTCTTTGTCAGATTTACTACTATCAAAAAAATTAATATTTTGATTAATAAAAACTTAATTTTATATAGAGTATACTTGGAAATACTTCCCGTAGCCCTAAAGGCACGTGGACCACAATTTGGGAAACATCAGTCCAATCCATTCACAGTTAATTGGATTCTTTTTTTTTTCTTCTTCTAACAGTGAGAATTACTTTAACCGAACCGATATGGGAAGAAATTTTACCGAGAATGAAACAGATCTTAGCCATCATATATACTTTCATGTATTCATATGACAAGACACGTGTGCCTCAGCTGTAAAAACTACAGCTTTAAAATACATATTTTAGCTTTCAAATTTTTTTCAAGTTCTTTACTGTTAATTTATTAAAATATTATTACTAAAGTTATTCCGAAAGTACTACTATAATAATTATGTTCATATGGCTTAGGTTATGTGGCTTTTATAACAAGGGCTGACATTTCTTATTTTATTTTTATTTGAGGTATTTGACGTTCACTTTATGAACTGACTGTTAATGTCAGCACACGTCTTGTAAACTTAATCTCATTTAGAACAGACACAACATCCAACCCCCTACCGTTAATACATCACTATGAAAGGGCAAACCCATATTTCACTTAAGATAAAATGGTCAGCCATGCCAGGAACCAAACCTGGGTTCCTTAGCTCTATAGATAGATATACTACCAACTGAGCTAAAATTTAGGCCGACAAGGGGCGTCAAATTTGTCAGTTATATTAAGTATTAATATTAAACATATAGCTGCGAGATCTTGACCCAATCGAGGGTGATTTATTCACAAATTTTCACTAGTTTTTGGGTGGAATAGACACACGTTAATTATCCTATCACCAGGAATGGAATATCTGACGAAGAATGAATCGTTGCAACTATACCGTTATTAAATGTATCAATGTGCTTGCCTGGGATAAAATCAGGACCTTCGAGAATATAGGGTGATATCTATTATCATTAAAAAGATGAATAGACAAAACAAAATGGAAGCTGGTCTCTTATAAAATAAATTTTAAAATCATCCTTAAGGGTCCCACCTCAGTAAGCGAGAAATTGCCGCGCAAACGTTCAGCCCTAACGCAATATTTAATTATACGATGCTTTATTTCAAAATATGGCTTAAGCCAAAATAAAGTCGAAATATTCCAACTGGACTAGTTTTCCTCAACAACCCTCTATTTTGAGTTTTATAATAGAAAAAAGTGTGAAAATGTAGCATTAGCTCATTTTTAACGACTTTTTGATCCTATTTGTGGTTATATGAAACTAGGCTTGAGGAAAATGGGCTCTAGATTCACCCTGCCGGTCTAAAAAATACAGTAATTTTTTAATAGGCTCACAATTTTTTTTTAATATATTCGAGAACTAGTAGTGAGCAATTCTATCTTTCCTTGAGTTAAGAAGTTTTATATTTTTCTTTCCCCTCTTTCTTATTCACATGACAATAGGTGGTTTTAGGTGAAGGGTGAAAGAGAGTATACGCTTAGACAGAACAGAGAATTAGTTCCATAAAACGACACTAATCATTGTATTTTAAGCTGTGTAGCCTGACAGCGATTGATGCTTTCTCGCCGACCGAAGTGGCCGCCTTAAGGCCAATGCATGTACGATTAGCCTAATGAAATGTATTTAATGGCGTCGCCTATTAGAAAGTAAATATCCGCACAGTTCTGTAGTTCTTTTGAGAATGGCAGTTCTTGAGCTTTAAAATAACTAAAACAATCCTTAATAATATAATAATAGTTTGTTGCGACCATATTAAAAATAACTTTATATTTTTATGGAAGGCTTGACCTATGTTAATAGCAATTTACTTTGACATCAAAACTGACAAATTTGGCTTGAAACGTCATTAAAAATGAGATAATACTACCTTTATTATTTTAACTATGAAAATTGTACACAGGCCCCTAGTCCAATAAGAATGGGTTTATCACTTTCACCTTCATTTTGGTGTGAAACCTATTTTAAAATAAAAAACCACTCTATAAAGAACGTGGAATTCCTGGGCGTCGTTAATTCGTCTCATTACTTTTGTAGGCCTTTTATACCGCCTTAAATGACTTTTTCTTTCCTTATTTACATAGTAGGCCTATGTTATTTTTAATAGACCTAAAATAAAAAGGAATTGTCCTAACATAAACAAAACTGTTGATTCAAAGATGACACCTTGAAACGTTATTACAATAAAAAATGTAATCATGGTAATATTTTGCTATAATCAAAGACTGGCTTAGTATATTTCAGAGTCCTTTTATTCACTAAATTTGTATTATATTACACTGATAGATTTTTTCAATATGAAACCAAATCCAATTATTAACGTTTAATAAAATTAACTGTAAAAGAGAAGACCGATTGTTGAAGTGTGCAATTTTTCTAAATTCTTCACACTAACAATATAAGTATATATTTTGATATTATAAAGATTCAAGCTATCCATGAACCTAGTGTATGTATTCTTTATTTATTAGTAATTTGACATTAGCGTTTCTTTCTATTAATTGATTGTCTATGATACAGTTCTTGGTCAATATATGACTGGCAACATTCTGGGATTAAATTTGTAGATTAAGGCTATTGATAGCCAACGTTTCTAGATTGAAATCCATTCCTATAATCAAGAATTATTTGTTACTACATACTTGATAATAAAACTAAAAAGCCAAGGTTAAAGATTTATTTGTAATTTTTATTATTATTGTCTAAGGAGGATATTCTCTTTGATATATAAATAAAATTTTCGAAAATCCTTAGTTATACCCTCGTCGATGACAAACCTTCCATTTATAAAAAAAAACTTATGAATTTGGAAAATATGTTTTCTACTTTAATTTGTGGAAGTAAGATATTTTGTTCGTTTAAACGTGACTATCGTTCGTGTTTGTTTTAATGTTCGTTGTAAATGTTGTGTCTTGTTGAACATGTAAGACTCTTTTTGATACATTTTTCCTACTTTTATACACTAGATATAATATTAGATCATGCACATTCCATGGAATTTTTTCCATTTGAGGATATTCATGACATTTTAACCTAGAAGACATTTTATTTCATGAAGATTGAAGATTTTAATTAGAATTATTTATAATTTTATTTCTTATAATGAGTACTTCCATAAAAACTTGTTTGAAATTAACTTGCTTGAAACTTTCTCATAAAATACTCATTAGATGAAAAACGGATGTTTATGTAAATATGTGAAATGAGTAGCAATAAGATGAAATAAAGAACAGCCTTTTTTAATATTTAATTGTGTTTAATTTAATTTGTTTATTGTTTAATATAATATATCATTTATTTACTGAACTAAGAGTAATTTTGACATCTTCTTTGAATTTACATACAATTTTAAAGCATCATTAACTTCACTTAAAATATTCATTTAAAAAAAACATAGTATTTTAAAAACTTACTTTCCTCTATAAAATTAAGGTTCGTTTTGGAAACTTTAAGAAGACTAAGATTATGTGTTTCCTATTAGTGATTTTTAATATTATTATTATTATTATTATTATTATTATTATTAGCACCGCGTCTTACTACCCGTTCGGGTTATACGCACTTACGCTAATGTGTAATGGTAGGGTGATTGTGAGATGAAATGAAGGACCTACAGTTTAACGTGGAATCCGAACTACGGTAGAGGCCTGGCATTCCTGATTTTTAATAGATACAAGTGACAACGTAAGATATATTATTCCAATTTTGAACATAGCTTTTATTAAGAATTCTCTGGAAAAACAAATTTCAAATATAGCCTATATTTACCTAGTACAGCATTTGTAATTTAACAGATATATCGTTAGCTCTTGATTATCGGAGTGGAGAGGGTAATAGGGGGGAGGGAAGGGAAATGGAACGAGCCCATTTTCACTTTAAATTAGAAATAAATAAAAAAAATTATATGATAACAGTACTTATTCTTCATATCAAATTAATAAGTTGCCTTATTCATCTATATATTACTTCATTAATGGATATTTAATTTTCCATTATACAACTCTTCCCTCTTTCTCTTACGGCATCAAGGTGAGGAAGTAGGGGACACATGTTAAGGTAAGTGTTTTTGGAGTTTTTATAACAAACAAATTTTTTTTTGGTCAAAATAAATAAAATATTTCTTCAGTAAAAACATATATTTTAATTTTCTTTACATGGTGATATCAATAGTTGTTGAATATCTGTCATGATTATGGCAGCATTAGATGATACATTTTTAAATGAAGATAAAAAGATGTGATTAAATTCCAAGACACCCTTGACAGATATTCAACAAATGTTGATATCACCGTGTGAAAAAAATTAAACTAAACATTTCTACTGGAGCAATATTTGATTTATTTTTACTAAAAATTTTTTTTGCTATTAAAACTTCCAAAATAGAAATAGTGAGTGACATTTTCTCACGTGGCCAACACTCGAACTTTAAGAGTGTTCCAGCTGAGCAGGTTATTGGATGAGAAATGACCCCCCCAAACCCTCCCCACCCCACATAGCACCCAACTTCACTCCTTAACGACGTTAACGAACAATTCTGTTTTAATTTTAATTTCCTGATGATTCTAGAAGGCTCCCAATAGGTTCACTATAAGATACTAATTTTATCGAATGAACCAATATTCCAGAACTGTCCATCCATATAGTCCAAATGTATCAGCTCTTTTTATTCAGTATTTCTTCATTTTAAGTTATAATAGAATCTATATACTTCTCACAGTGACTTTTAAATGTATTATCTTCTTTTGAATCGTAAAAATTGACGAGAAACCTAAAATATTAGGTGTAGGCCTAAAATATATTACATTATTTTTTAACATTCTCGTCCCCAATGGAATAAATAAAGAAAAGTATAAATATTCTAACATCAAATGTATGTTCAAAAGTCTTTTAATGTGTTTATAATATAATTTTCCAGTGAAATGTTGAATTTCAAAATCTAGTTTTCACATACTATTAACCTACTCGGGCATTAACTTGAATAAATAACTAAACTATAAAAATATAATGTCAGGAGTCAAACCAAGAACACTTTTTTTTATGAGATAGCTTGGCTTAAAAATATATCTAGGAGATTAATTGATTCAAGCTAAACTAATTAGAGTTTAGAATTAAGGGTAAGGTTTTCTAATGTATTATGAAGTCAAGTATATTTTAATATATATTTAAATAACTTGTTATTTGTAATAAAATAGATAAATATGATACCACAAAATTCAGGCGTATTACCTATTAGTAAAGTACTTTAAAAATCAAACATAACTGTTTGATTTAAGATAAAATACCCTAAATCCTTTTTCGTAAGAAGATATTAATTTTATTTGTTTGATGATATTTTATTTTGTTGTAGCAGTATGACAGATATATGCATGTAACACAGATACACATAGAGAAACACATACAACGAATACCAGCCCCAGAGGGGCTCTCGGACGTTATCTGCCATAGAATTTAGCTAAAAAAGGAATACATTTAGCGCCTTGGCGGGCTGACATTAATTTTATTCTTGTTAATATTTGATTAAATTCAGAATTGATATGAAGGACTGAGATGATATATTTAAACTTGATTTAATAAACAGTGTAGCAAATACTCATTTTCTTTGTCTGTATTTAAAATCAATTTAAATGTAAAAATGAGGCACATCTTTTGAAATAAGACATTCAAATATTAAACTATAAGAATAAGTTTAATTGCTTCCTAATATTACCTGAAGTCATACTTTCAATAATTCATGACAATCGCTCTGTTAGGTCGACATTCTGAGAGAAGACTGGCTGCGCGGACAAACTGGGAAGTTTGGTCGGCCATGTCGACTCGATCGGCCGAGAAAGTTGACGACACGTCGCCCGCTATAGACCATGTCGTACCAAGATTAGTCATGGAAATAGATTTATTACCATGGAATAGAACAACTTCTTTAATATTTATTAAACTTAGACATGCATAAAGGAGATGATTTATCAATAGTCACATGGTCTAATAAGTCACTCGCGTGTAAGATTTGAATAATTGCCAGTGAGGAGATCGGGGTTCGATTTCTGGTCTAGTGTACTGAGGGTGTTTTTTGCTAAATATTTTACACTCTCCCTTAATTGAAACCCAGGTACACTTCTTTTACATTTCTACCTTCCTCAAAGCCTATTTCATTAGTGTAATTTATGTACAGTATACGTACAATCCGAACGGTTACCAAGATAAGTTTTTTATGACAAACAAAAAATTATATACTTCATAGATGAAATATTTACAAACTAAATAATATAGTATGAACAAAACTGTATAGTAAGTTTATCTAAAAACAATAAGTCAAACGATTAAGGTGTGAATATTAAATAATCTTTTGAATAATATAACAAATTTATCAAATTAATCGCTTTGAAATTTAATATTTGTATCATAGTTTTGGAGAAATTAAAACTGTATGCAGTTTTATTGAAGCACTGTTTGAAAATATCATGAATATAATATTAATAAAAACATTTTAAAATAAGCTTTTAGTTATATATTTTTTTAACAAAACATACTTTGAAAATTTTGTGTGCGGCTACACCTAGTGTTTTTTTTAATTTATCGATAAATTATTGCTTGGACTTCAATAAAATAAAGAAATTAATTCATCCAATCCAATACTTTTAATTTGTGTTTTAATAAGAGTGAATTAAAGCTTTTGACAAATTGTATTAATTATATTTATAAATATTATTACTATGGCGCATGTCTCTTCTCATAAATATATAGGAATTTTAATCAATTAAATTAAATGTAAGTAAGATGGTTTTAGAGGTTGTGAATTAAAATATATATGTATATTTATATTTTAAAACTTTTAAAATTAATCTATGGTAATTTTAATCAATTAAACTAACTTAAATATATGTATGATTTTCTTAGAGGTGGTGAATTATGTACATCTAGGAGTACTATTTAATGTGAAACATTTTAAAACTTTTAAAATTAATCTAAAGGAATTTTAATCAAATTAAATTAAATCAAATATAATTTTTTTATATATTGGCATTAATGATTTATAGATTAATTAAGGTTGAATGGAAAGGGAGGCGAGTTTATTTGAATATTTTTCGCGGCTTTTTTATAACAAAAGAAAAATTTACCAAAATATGGCTTCAGTAACTAGGTATACGTTTAATTTAATTTTCCCACTCCCTCTAATTTAACCATAAAATAGCTAGTTTTATAAATTGAAATATATCTGGTTCCTTCAGTGGCATGGGATTAACTAAATTTATACTTTACTTTCCAAGCTATCAAGGATTATAGATTTTACAACGGCTTAAGATCAACTAGCACCTCCAATAACTACTAAGTGTCACTCAACAAATCACCTTCCAAATTTATCCCATTTATTTTTGCCTGCCAACAATCTTATTATTTTATTTTTTTAGCACCGCATCTTACAATATGTTCAGGTTACACACATACATATTGATTAAGTTAAGGATCTAGGGATGAGTAAGGTTGAACTTAGAGGTAGTGTGGCCACATTTGCGTGCATTAAGAGTGGATAAAACGTTTAGGAAAATCACTCTCGGTACACCCAACCGGTATTCTAACCCTGATCTCCCTGTCATAGGCAGTCTAGTCTTTTGCGAGATTGACGCCTTAGATCATGTGGCCATCGAAGCAGGTAGCATCTTATGATGTGTACAGTATATTATATTATATTATATCGAGTTTAGGCCTATAAATATGAGAACAATGTATTAGTGTAAACCAAGGAAAATTTTCTATTTTATAGACGGTTAAGCTATCACTCAAACAAGATTATAAAGATTTTAATAATTATATAAAATTTGTAAACTCAATATTCTGCAATCTTATCAAGTAATATCAGATTTTTTACTTGTATAAAGTGATAAACTAAAAAATAAAGTCCCTTTGATTAAAACGTAATTAAATACTTCCCGTGGAAGAGTAAAATGCTGATTTAGACATGTTAGGTATTACGACATTAATGACCATTTCTTTTTGAAGGTATACGAGCGAGATATTAATTAATTTTTTAAAAGAAATTGTGTTTATTGAGAAGGTATTTCTTCTCTCCCGACTAACAAGAATTCATAATACTGTAAACTAATCATTTAAAGGTAACCTTACTACTTAAATATTTATTGATATTTAGAAAATACTACGATATTTATTCAACATCTATTTATTTATCATTAAAACCTCAATAGACACGTTAGTAATTTTTTTTACAGTAGTGGCAATTTTAAGGTCATTCCTCAATTAAGTATATTTTAGAACGAAAAATTAGTTAATAGAGTACATATGTCTTAACAACAACAACCAAAGTTTAAATATATTCACCATTCGCCATTCGCCTGTACACCCTTAAGAAAAATTTGATTAAAATCTATAGAATACAGGAGTTATTCCAAAAAGTAAAATAAAGTTGTAAGAAAACTCCATTAACATTGTGTTAATTTTAGACTGGGAATGGGAGAAGAAGGGGGGGGGAGGGGGTTAAGAAGCTTTTTTTTTT
>CABFWO010002065.1:36610-54703 GCA_902155825.1 Timema genevievae | reverse complement strand
CCCCCTCCTTTATACCTCCCTCTTTCTCATTACTCAAACCATCTTAATTCACTCCCCACCACTCTCTTCTTCACGCGAAGAACATTTCAATTCCCATTGGTGCAAACATTCATCTTTTATTGTGTTATTTCACGTGAGATTCAGCCAATGAGGGACTGTATAAAGGATTTCACCGCACAGTACAGAGAATAGTAAAAAATGTATAGGGAATGAATCATTTTGTTTGAACGGGCGGTTGCCTCGTTATTATTCTCAGCTTGTGGTTTTTAGCCAAGGGGAACAGACGGCTCAATTGTATGTGAAGCGGGAGAAGGTTTATCTCTCATAGTTTACCAATGAGTAAATTGACCAATCTTAAAGTGTGTGTGGTGGTGGGGTGGGGTGAGGGGGGGTTTGAGGGGAAAGGACGCGAGAAAAGGCATATTTTTGTGCAGTTTTTGTAGAAAAAATCTATTTTCTTATCAAAATAAATTATATACATCTCGAGTAGAAACATATAGATTAATTTTCTTCACAAGGTGATAACAACAGTTGTTGAATATCTGTCAAGGGTGTCCTGAAATTTAATGATAACCTTTTCTCCTCATTTAAAAAGTTTGTCATACTACGCTGCTATGATCTTGACAGATATTCAACTACAGCTGTTGATATCACCATGTTAAGAAAATTAAACTCTTACGTTTCTACTATTTTATTTATTTTGACCAAAAAAAAATTTGCTGTAAAAACTGTAAAAGCATTGTTCTTTTCATTGCGTTAACTTAAAAAGCTCACCATAAGTGGCACATAAGCAGAGGAATGCATGCGAATAAAAATATATTAAGATATGTTTCTAGTAATGATGCGTATTTAGGTAAAACAATACGTTTGGCGTTTACAGAAGTGATCTTGATTTTAAATTTTAGCTATGGTAATTCCAAAAAAAATTATATTACAAATTTTAATGAATACGTTATAGAATATGGTATCAGCTTTTTTTTTAAAGGATTATTTATAACATTTTGTGAAGTATTATTATTTTACTTTCACAGCGCTTCTGACTACCGGTATGGAATATCCTACGCTTATAGGATAGGAATTAGGAGGTTAAAATCTTAGAGAAATTGTTCAAGCATCTGCTTGTAAGGAGAGAGGTAAACCATTAAGTAAAAAACACCCGTAGTAAATCCATCCGGGACATAAATCGCAATTTAACTCTCCTTCGCCTGAAAATCAGAAAGTAATTATGTGACTGATATTCTGTCCACACGCCAATCGATTCGAGTTTAAATTATTTTGGTTTACGAATGTATAAATTCGACAGGATAAATTATTTCAAAACTTTTTTTTTAGCGCCGCGTCTTACTACCCGTTCGGGTTACAAGCTTATGTACTATCTACGCTAATAGTTTTAGAGACTAGTATGGCTATATTTATATAAGTGTACCCGCACTTACTTGGAGGGAAAGTGTATAAACATTTTTGGAAAAACCACTCTCAGTACACACGACCGAGATTCGAACCTCGATCTCCCCGTCATCGGCAGTCTAGTCCACTGTAAGACTGAAGAGGGTTTCAAAAAGTTTAATAGCGGTAACATTTAACATTTTCTAATCTTAAGTTTAGTTTTATGTTATAAAACGTATTCTCTTTTCAGAATACATTTTCAGTACAGTAAGTTATTAAGATTTATTTAATATATTCATACCTCAAGTCATGTAAACTGCAACTGTTACTTTTTATAAACGGTAGCCATATTCATAAAATAACAGTAATATTATTATAAAATGCTATTAATCCTGATCCAAAAAAAATACGTTTATATTTTCTAAACATTTCTTCCTTCTAAATTCTACTATATAAATTGTATTTGAAATTATTTTATTTCTGGTTTAGGAATTCTATGGATGTATTTGGAATTCTTTGTAAATTGAAGTTTTGGGGAAAATGATTGTGACCCAGGAAATTTTGAAAATAATTTTTACTTATGAAAATTGTTTGATGACTTAACATCATCGACAAGGATAACAAACAAAGATGAAGAAGGGAAGAAACAATCGAAAATTATGATAAATAATTGTCAATGAAAATGACCATAAAATAATAATTAGACCTGGAACTAAATAAAATTAATTAAAGTATTGAGATAATAAAAGTAGGGTTAGAAAGGAAAAAAACTGATCGAATAATTTCAAATTTTTTGAAACCATCTGTAGTGAAATGATAGTTTGAATCTCCTTTTTGAAGCTATATTAACCACAAAACCTACTCCAAAGGAAAATTAGAGTATTTTATCTTAACTGGGAATTTTGAAATAAAAATTCGTTACTTTCACCTTTCAGATGAATTTATCAATCTTTTAGTTTTCTTAAAAAGTTATTTAGTTAAAAATAAAAAATGATTATAAAATAAATTTTTGAGAATACAAAGTTATCCAAATGTTAAAAATTAAAAAGTTACTAAAAATTTGGAATACATTAATATCTATGATAATTTTATAATTTTGCTATTTGTTAAACAAAAAAATTAATTGTCTTAATCTCAAACTCTATCGTATTGATAATAGGTTACCCGCTTCAGTGTACAAATGGTCTAAGGCATCACTCTCATGTTAGACTGGCCTGTTGATGACTGGAAGGATCGGGGCTCGAATTCCATTCGCGTTTACTGAGGGTGATTTTTTAAATGATTTCCCACTCTCCTTCCACAAAAATGCGGGTGTATTACCTCTCAAATTCCTCATCCCTACCCCGTTATAGTAATTTATCATGAATACATATAACCTGAACAGATAGTAAGAAACGGTAATTTTAAAAAAAGGACAATATGTCAGCATAATGTCGTTGTTTTAGCAAGAATTCCATTGGTCCGAGTGTACCCCAAAGCTATTTCCAGCTCCCGAGTAATTAGAGTCTGAATAAATTTGAGTCCCTGGAAAGTAACTACATGTTTTTAGCCTTTTTTTGTTTGTTATATATGATGGTTCGTCAGAATATCTCTGTATGATGATACGTTCGTCTGGTATCTCTTTTTATAACTTATTCACAAATTTGGAGTATAGCCAAGCGTTAAGTCACGAAGCAATTAAAAAAATAAAACAAACAAAAAAATAACTATTTTTCACAAATTGTTTGTTTACAACCTAACACTAAATCCCCTCCTCAGATAAAACCATTTAGAAAGCGTATCTCCGAACCCCGGTATGGTAAACCACCAAATAACCTGTAGTGTGGATATATTCACGTCTCATGTGGGGGCCCCAATTTCAACCTGAGGCAAAGTTTAAATACCCTGGTGTCAGGTAGAGCAGGACATGTGTGTGTGTGTGTGTGTGTGTGTGTGTGTGTGTGTGTGTGTGTGTGTGTCTGTGTGTGAAGATCACTATTGCCACAACTAATTTTATTGCCGGGGAATTACCTAGGACCGCACGAGTGGGATGATTGTCCCGCCCTAAACCCCGGACCATTTCACCGTGGCATTCCTCCCCCCCCACGATATTATTATTAAGATTCCAAGAAGAGCCTTAACTCCCACACACTGAGATAAAGATGGAGGGTAAGATAATATGGAATACAATCTTTGCATGTCATAAAAAAGTGATCCTTTTCTTTTTTTAAATTTTTATTATTATTGGGGGTGATGAGGGTGATATTAAGGGGGTTTCTTACACATAAAATAATTATTTTTGCACCCGACATCAACATTTTAAGGTAGGATGGAAGGGAACGTGAGTTAAGGCCTGTAGTATATATAAAAATATATAATTTGGCCAAAATGAATAAAATCTTTCTTCAGAAGATAGGCTTAGTATAATTATTTTAATCACTTAATATTTCTTCGTTTAAAAATTTTCTGAGCAAATGTTGCAATGCCTTTGACCAATATTCAAGAACTGTTGATATTACCAAATGCTGAAAATAAAAACTAAATCTATCTAATATGGTAAAAAAAAAGAGATTAGCTTAAAAACAGAAAAAAAATAGCCTACGAATCTTAATTCACGTCTTCACCCCTTTAACCATAATTAAGACTGTTTTAAGATAATTGCAGTAGAAAAAAATATTATTATTATTTAAATAATATTATTTCTTTCAAAAATGTATTAATGTCTATACAGTAGGTTATTATATTATTTGGATCAATTTGAACTACTTTAGAAATTTAACATAAATAGGCCTGCTTTAATAAAATTATAAATAAATACATTAGATCTTATAATTTTTCCAATGAAATAAACGTATTCCTAGTAAACCTACAATTAATTACTTTATATTTCTCGCCTTAAGATTGCTACCTGGTAGAGCGCTACAGACGTTTAGAATCCTGCATTATTTAAGAAGTTGTTTGAAATTTTTTAAATATCATGCTCAGCAAAATTTAGGCGATGATTATCAGCAAGCAAGATGGAAAGTTTAAATTTTGAATCTAAAGCTAAAAATAATAAAACTACGCCACTCTAAGTGAAAATCAGTACTTTTGAGATTAAACTAAAAGATTATAAACTTCGATCTATCCTTCCTCTGTCAAATAAAGTAAGGTCTTGATAGGGTCACAATAGAAAGTTTTAAGGTAATGTAAGATTGTTCTAGAGTCTTTAATGTAATTTAACCCACATTTTTTTTTAAACTTTAAACTTAAAATTTAAACTTTTTAATTTGTCTAAGGTTTTTGTCTACATTTTGGTGATTTAAAAAAATATTAAACCCCTTTATAAATAATCCAGGATTTCTAAACGTCTGCAAAGCTTCTAAGTGCTCTGCCAGGTACAGTAGCGCCATGGCTTCTTTGGTGCTGACTGACAGTTCACAGCTGTCACTTCTGACAGTCAACATTAAGGTATATACCTACATTTTGACTGTCAGAAGTGACAGATGCTAAACACATGTTCTTTTGTAGATCATATGGTTCGGCGTAAGGATACATAATTTGGTCTGGTAGCTTTTCAAAGCCGTCAGCTGTCAGTCAGCACCAAAAAAGCCATGGGCCTACTGTAGCAACCTTATTGGATGTAACTGTTTAATTTGTGGGGGTAGAGCTGTAGAGGTTAGTTAAGAGGACGTGCACCCTTATTATTATTATGGAAAAGGTGTACATATATACATCTTATATATATATATAAATACACCTTATATATATAATTTTAATTTCAAAAAACCAAGCTATTTAACTACACTAGACATTTTTCAATTCCAGTTTGAGAATATTCCGTATTAAATATGGAGACTTTAATGGTACAATAGAAAACGAGCTTTGATTTTTCTATGTAGGCCTATATATTTTTTCTTAACTGGGGCTTAGTACCCGTTCGGGCTATACTCATACATAATCGACCCTTAAATCATAGAGATAAGAAAAAGATAGATGTTTGGAGAAAATGTACCCGTGTTTGCATGGAGGGAGAGTGGAAAAATATTTAGAGGAATAAAAACACCTTCTTTCTCTCTAGGATGAATTAGAACCCGGATATTCACATCACCAGGAAAACGAGAGCAGATGAACCTTACATTTAGTTGGCGTGTCCATCAATACGAATCCTAGAAACAAAAAATTGGTAATCCCAAAGCACCTTCACGAATACCTAATGTTAAATAAACAATTGTAAAACTAAAATCATACTGAACACAATTTATAAAAATATAAAATAAGCCCAAGGAAAAAATCTTAACTCATTAAAACTACTATTAAATGTTTACGTTTAAAATAAACTAACAATATATCACAAACGATTATTATATAAACGAATGAATTCATCACAAATGTAATATTATTATTATTATTATTAGTAGTAGTAGTAGTAGTAGTAGTAGTAGTAGTAGTATTAGTAGGCGTTCCGTCTTACGACATGTCCATCCATTCAAATTTGTCAGTGAACTTAGACCGCCAATGAACCTTGTCCTCTGCTTCCTCCTTCAGCTCCCAGAATTTTCTTCTTTCCTTCAAGTCATCCACAATTTTAATTCTCCTTCTTCCTAAGTTCCTCTTTCACTCAACCTTTCCTTCTATGAGGTTGTGTATAAGACATTTACTCCTAAGGATGTTTCCATTCCAGTTTGCTTTGTATCGTTTCTCTTCTCCCCCACTCTTCTTAGGACTTGTTCATTTGTACCCCTGTCTGTCCACCTGATCTTCTCCCCCACTCTTCTTAGGACTTGTTCATTTGTCAATCTGATCTTCTCAATTCTTCTGCAGCATCCCATTTCAAAGGTATCTGAGTGTTCTTTTCCATCTTTCTAAGATTCCAAGTTTATGCTTCATACACGATGCTTTAAATGACGCATTTAATCAGTTTATTGCTCAGTTCCAAACTCAACTTGCTGGTCAGCAGTAACCTCTTCTTGTTGAAAGCTTACTTGTCTATGGTGATTCTCGCCCTAATTTCCTTGGTACACTAGGCATCCTTTGTCAGCAGACTTTCCAGGTACTTGAAATGTTTTTATAACGCCTGGTTTCCATTTTTTCTTTCTTTCAGCGGCTCTTTATTTTTGGAAATCACTATCACTTTTGACTTCTCAATGTGTATCTCCATTCCAGCCGGTCAATCATTTCCCGCAACTCTTCTTTATTTCTGGCCACCAATGCTAGGTCATCTGCATATTTTATTGTGTTGATGACGTTTCCTCCTATCCTGAAATTACCACGTCCCTCTAGAGTTTCCCTGACCAGCCAATTGCCATACAAGTTGAACAGACTGGGTGACAAACAGCATCCCTGCCTCACTCCTATTCCTATCTCTACGCTCTTGCTCTCTCCATCATTCAGCCTCACCTTCACTCACCGTCCCGGGTACAGGTTTGCAATCATCCTTCTGTCCTTCCGGTTGATGCCGATCTTCTTGATTTTTTCCATCAGTATGTTTATATATATATGTTTAGATACTGGTTTGTAAACAGTGGCGTAACAGATTAAGCTTGGGCCACCCCGCAAGATTTATTTTCAGGCCCCCTTTTCCAAGCCATTTAACACCTTAATAAATGCTATAAGTAATAATTAATGGTCCCAAATAATTACCAATTTAGTAATCACACATTATAGTGACTGTTTTAGCCTCGGTTTTATGTTGGGAACGTCATAAGACAGTCAGCTTGACTGCATGTAGATTGAGAAAGTTTTGCTCTATTTAAAACCGAATGAAATAATTGAAATAATGCTATTGCTTGGTTATTATTTACGACACTTTATGATAAACATATTCAACTATATAAAATGTCAATGATCAGTACATAAGCTATTTGAATACAATTATTTCCACCAAATTTATAGTAATTTAAAGTTCCCTTTCATTACCCCCCTTATACCATTGGTCCCCTCCACATTGCAGGCCCTGTGGGCCGGGGTGTTACGCCACTGTTTGTAAATCAGAGATAGATTACCTTTAAAACTCAGAGAAAATAATTAATTAAACCTTACTCAATTGTTATCTATAGGGTTTATAAATTTAACTATCGTAGGAATAAACATAATAATTAGAACTCTTTTAATATTTTTAAATCACCCTTTTCCCGCCTCTGTTGTCTAGTGGTTAGAGTTCCTAGCGACAGCTCCCGTGTTCGATCCTTGGGGCTTCCAGATGTTCTGTGAATCAGTGGATCTGGAATGAGGACAGTTGTGAGGACAAATGAGGAGCTACTTGAATAAATAAGTAGTGGCTGCGGTCTATAAAACTGAGGTTAACGGCTGGAAGGTCGGTTGTGCTGACTACATGACACCCTCTATCCACGAATATTGGCACTATCTTTGCTAACTTGCGGCAGCCCCTAGGTTGGTATAGCTCGCCCGCGGGCTGATGCCATGGCGTTTATTATTAAATCACTCTTTAGCAATTTTATCACTTATTATTTTTCGAACAAATTGTAACTATCAATGTTGAGTTGCAAAAAAAAAAAGCGTTGCTGTATTTGATAAAAATGTCCTTACTGTCGCGTTCTTAAAGTATTTTATTCCAATTTAACGATAAGGAAAAATATTTTCTTCCCCATTATTAATAATAGCGTAATTTCTCTCCCCTCTCCTAAAGNCCGCCCCCCCTTTCCCTCGGAGGCAACAATGGAATCTTCGTGATGGGAGTTTGAGGTGAAAGGACAGGCAGCTTAGATGGTCGCGTCGATTGTTCATTAGTTAATATCGTCTATCAACAACTGTGACGGGGCCCCAAGGAATGTACAGTCGCATCCGACGAAACACGTCGCGTCTCGAGAGGTTTGGTGATAATATGTTTATGTGCGCGGAACCTTATCCTTCCTAATATATATACATACATACATGCACTGCAACTTACTATATCGGTGGTGGATTGGGTGTGAGAGATTGATGGATTTGGGAACCGTCGATTAGACTAGAAGGAATTGTGAATTTGGTATTATCAACTCAACAATAAGGTTTTTTAATCGTATGGCATAACATTTTTTTAATCGTATCGCTCACTTAGCTGGGAGGAACTTTGGCGTCCAGGTTCGGTCGCCTTAAATGTAGACTATTAGAGTCGCTCTGATGGTACAGAGAGCTAGCTACCCAAGGTAAACCTATGGAGGTTGTCTACCCTTCGTACTCGAAATGAGATAATGTGATGATAGTGAATATGGTGGTATAGGCCAGAGGGAGTCTTAAACATAACATAAGCCTAATTTACTAACCCCTGTCGTCCATTGGGGTAATTCATCTTAAGAGGAAAAAAATACCCAAGGTACGAGCCGGGAACCGAATCTGAGAAACCTAGGATCGTAGCCAGGTGAATTGATCACTACAACAGGGGGCCTGATAGTAAGGGATTTTAAACGGGTGGATTGAACACTTCACACTAAAATATTGATTGGAAATGAACACGATAAATTGCCAGAAGACTTCTGTTCGGTATAGAGCAGACCATCCAGCTGAACCTAGATTACTCCGTAAAGTACGGTCGAGATAGAATTAGTTCTTATTAGTAGAGAGAGCAAGGTTAGGCTAGGTTAGGCTTGAATTGACCAATCCAGCTTGGGAGGTAAGTTGTACTGCAAAATAACAATGCCCAATTCACCTTGACAGGGCTATAGCGGGTTGGGGGTTGAAGAGCGGGAAAATATTGATGGTAGAGTCAAAATCAGTCCTAAGTACACCTATGCCATCCCCCCTCCCCACAATAACCACCCGTACTATCCGCATATTTACGCTGATGGGATAAGTGTGAGGGAAGTAGAATTTTAGAGGAAATGTATCTAAATTCACGTGAAGGAAGTGTGAAAAAGAAATTTGGTGGGGGTAAAAATCCAACCCCAGTACACCCAATGGGATTAAAACCTTTGACTCCTCATCACTGATGAACCATAGTTTATGTGCACCCACCAGTGTCTGTCAGTTAATTGAATTTGAATTGATTTTCTTTCACTTTGTAAATTATATAATATGACCTGATGTTGGTAGGAAGTCCATTCTGGAAGGTCTTTTATCATATAAAACTACTACTATACAGTAGGATTCTGGTACGAAATAGGACCTTACAGAACGATCTTTCTACCAAAATCAAGTTATAATTATTTTTTAATCCAAGGAGAGCAAAACATAGAAACCTTAATGTCAATAATTTAAATAAATGATACGGTATACCACACTAATTTTCTCTATCTTTTCCCTTAAAATAAAGACATTTACTAAAAACTCGTAAGATTTGTGAAACGAAATAATAAACATTGTTAAAGAAATACTCCACCAAAGAGTATAAACGAAATAATATAGACCGTTACAGGAACATTAAGAGAATAAGAGGAATATAGCTGTTCACCAAAAGGCATAACAATAAAGTTCTTATTTCAAAGACTTTAATAAATAAATAAGTACTTTCTCATAGCTCAGAAACTATTGCTTTTATAAAAATATATTTCAAATGAAAGATTTTTATTTTTTTAATAGTACTACAACTTTAAAACGATAAGTTACCTACTATCTGAAAAAGTTGCTGAGCCATGATCAAAATTTGATTTTTCCCCTAATGTAAAGTAATATCAAAATAATTTTAATTTTGTTTTTAATGTTAATCAAAGACTATATGAAAATTTAATCAAAATTGTTAGAACAGATTTCAAGAAAATATTATTTTTTTCCTTTATAAAGCCCTTTAGTAAAATTACCCTTAATTTTAGAGTTCTATATATACATATATATTTTTGAAATTATATATATATTTATATACATATATACATATATATTTTTGAAATTATATATATATGTATAATAACGCCTCAGGAGATCTTTATGAAAGCCCTTTAGATACTAAGTTTGATCTTTATCAGTAAAATGGGTTCGGCTCTAGGTCGAGATACAGACAGACAGGCTACATCACGAAAAATCCCTTTTTCGGTCTCATGGCGTCATGAAACATTCATCAAAATCTCGAGTTTGATTTTCTTAGCAATCACAATACTTCTCTCTCCGAGGGGGTAGATAAAAAGTAAAAGTGAGCCCCATTCGGTGTCCGAATGGTTTCCGTTGGACCAGAATAGACGGAAATGACGTAAAGCCCGCGTGCCAACCGATTCGGGTACCAGTTTCATCTCGGTGTAATTAATATTAAATGAACACATACGAAATAACCTTATCTTCCGTTAGATTGTTGTTCAGGCAAGTTACAAGTTTCGAAAAAAATAAATAATATTAAAGGTGGTCATGGCCACTACCTCCTTGTGAGTACATTGAAGAGAAGCCTACCTTTGTTCGAAATCTCTCTACTGGAAAATCCCCCCTCCCCCCAATACTCTCCCACCCCCCCTTTTCCTCAGCATCTTTCAATTTGATGAATGGAAGCCATAATTTGATTGGAAGGCTCATCACGTGTGATTAGATTAACTCACATCCGTTAGAAGGAAAATACGGTTGTCTAATTGCGTTGCTTTGCAAGCTTTTGTTTTGCAACAAGATTTTTTTTTTTAAATAACAACAAAACAAAATTTAAAAAAAAAGGGGGCTAACTATGTTCTCTTCCTTGAACGATGTCTGCGCATGCGCCCATTGTCTTGGAAGGAACAAACAGGGTTGATTTGTAAAGTGATGCGATGGAAGGATTTTTCAAGCCCTTGTGGACGTTTAAGACTTTGGAGAAGAACAAGCGGCTAACTCCATTTGACTTCAGGAAGGACACTTGAGAAAGCGAGCGAATACGTTCTGATCTAACACAATATTTATTTATTTTTTATTTGAAAAATGTCAACTGGACACGGAAATCAAACCCTAGACTTTGACGGGATGATTCCCTTGTTCAGATGCTATTTTTCAATTTAAAGAATATGATATTTATATGGAGCTATAACCGTAACTAACAAATATAATAGCTCGGATATTTAATCCATCACGATTTTTAACTATACGATGCATCATTTCAAAATATGGTTCACGATAAAATAAGATCGGAAGATTATAAAATGGCTATTTTTCCTTAACATCCTTATATTTTGAGGTTCATTCATATAAAAAAAATTGATGAAAACATGGCATTCGCTCAATTTCAACGACTTTTTAAGTATATTTGTGGATCTATGACACTAGACTTGATGAAAAAGGGTTCTATATCTATCCTTCCTCTAGTAATGTTTTATTGGCTCACAACAGAAAGTTTAAGGATATTACATAACTAGCAACTAGCTTTCTTCTTTACCTGTATAAATCTTGTGCGGAATGAAACGGTAAGCTTACGGCAATTTCAGGACTTCATAAGGAAACGTACTTTCTCCCAGATGGTGCAGCCAGCACTAACCGGCCTAAAGGCTGAGTACACGCCCAGCTCCGGAAAGATAAAAAGCATATTAGGACTCATTATTATACATACTAAGAGTAGATAAATGGTTGTGTCAAATTAATGGTGCTCATAATTTCTGACGAATGTTACATTTCATATATTCAGACTTCAGAATAATATTTGTTCTAAGCTTGAAGTATTTCTGTAATTATATTTTATATTAAAAACATGAATAGTAGTTTCTGGTTGGAATTACCTTGAGAAAATGCTATCGTTAATTTTTGTGCTTAACAGTGATAATAATTGATTATATTATTATTGATATTTTATAGGTATTGATAATATCTATCAAAAGTGACAGCTACATATTACATGACTTGATGTATGTATATGTGTATGTATGTATGTATGTATGTATATATGTATGTGTATGTATGTATGTATGTATGTATATATGTATGTGTATGTATGTATGTATGTGTGTATGTATGTATGTATGTATGTATTGTATGTATGTATGTATGTATGTATGTATGTATGTATGTATATATGTATGTATGTATGTCTGTATGTATGTATGTATGTATGTCTGTGTGTATGTATGTATGTATGTATATATGTATGTGTATGTATGTATATATATGTATGTATGTGTATGTATGTATGTATGTATATATATGTATGTATGTATGTATATATGCATGTATGTAGATATGTAGTTCCTATGGGTTTTTTAACACCTAGTTTTTCTGTTCATCTGGACAATACGCATATGTACTAATTACGATTATATGTTAATAATAAGAAATGTTGAATTTAGAGGAAGTGTACCTGTAATTTGATTTAAGTAAGAGTGGAAAACCATCCTCAGTACACCCGACCGAGATTAGAACCCCAACTTCCCTGTTATCGGCAGTCTAGTCTACTGCGAGAATAGCACGTTAGACCACGCGACCACAGAAGCGGGTCATATTTCATAATTTAATCTTTTATATTTCAAATTTTGTAATTATTTGTTATCAACAACATTCTTTACTTTATTATTATTACTTAACTTCCTGAGATCCTGCAGACCACCGTGGACCACACTTTGAGAAACACTGTCACAGACCATTAGTGCCACTAATCACGAAACTATTAAAGTTAGCGATAACTGAACAGAAAAACTTGAAAAGTGTAAACGCTTTGCTTCCATCTTAACTTAAAGTCCTCTCCAATAAATCTTTTTTTTTATTAATATTTATTCCTTCCAACCTCCCTTTTATTAGAGTTTAGAAAGGAAAAAGTGTAGAAAAAAAAAGTTCTGGTAAAAAATACGACGACACATAAACCATTTTTGCCTGATGAGGGATTGAATGGGAGGTTAAGATCCCCGACTTCATTAAGGCCCGCGGTGTACGTGTGATGGTTAATCGCGCTCAGCGGGGGTGCGGTGCTCTCGGCTCCCCTCTCAGGACGCCACCCCCCACCCACCATCTTCCCCCTTCCTCTCTACCACACTTTCCTCTCCTTGTCTAGTCCCTGATTTTCTTAGCCGACACCCTTGATCCTCACGTTTCGGTCAAAAAAATAAATAAAAAATAGAATTATTGATTGTTGCCAGCCAAACTAATAACGTTTGACATTGTAAGTTGATTTATTTTGTACATATATATGTATATGTTTTCACCTGTATGTACAATACTTTGTAAGGGTTGCTGGAATTAGCGGGGATAACTTCTATTTATAATTATTTTGATAAACTGTCAGAACTAGGGACCAGTTTTTGCCAATTTGCCTTTTCTCTACCTTGATAGTAAAACATAGTTGAGATAAATATGCATTTCATGTTTTTACCACTACCAGCCAGAGAATCGAGAAAATACCTCAATTCTTGATGCCTCGATTCCTAAAAGATATGTGCAAATGATAATTAATGTTTTATTAAAAGATAAATGAATATCAAATATTAGGGGCCGTTCATAACGCATTTTTTCGATATTTACTCAATATTTTTTTAATAATAAAACTTATAAAAACATTCATTATATTTGATAACCTTAATATTTATGTTTAGCACAATTTGTAAACATATTTACCGTGGTAATACAATGGATTTCATTATATATATATATATATATAACAATTATGATTCAAATAGCTAAAGCTATTATTTAGGCTTTTAGTGAGGATTACTCCATCTAGATATCATATTATTAAAATTGAAAAAAATGACAACTGAACACGGGAATCGAACCCGGCGTATTAAGCCAAAGGTCCCGTGTTCGATTCCCGTGTCCAGGTGTCATTTTTCAATATTCAGAATATGATATCAAATAATTATGTTTACTATGCTAAAACTATTATACGTTTTGTTTAATGTTGAGATGAAGTTAATCACCTAAAAAAAAAGTACCACAGCAAGCAATGAGTTCTACTCGTATAAACCTACAATACATGTCAAAATAGACGTTTTACTTAAATTTGTTTGACGAGTGTAGTAATATATCTAACTTTTCTTTTATAAAATGTAGTAACATAAGTCTGTGTTGAAATATTACATTAATAAACATTTTATAAATATGATATCCTGGTTTAAAATGAATTCATAGATGAAAAAATAGCTTGCCCCCAACCCCCCCAAGAAAAAAAAGATGCTTATTTCACGTTTAAGTGAGCTGCGATCTGACTATTTATTAAGAAATAAAGCAAAGAATTATTTTTCTTCCACACAGTTACCTCTATGTTATTTTTTTCTTTGCTTTCTACCTGTGAGCTACCTTTTAAATTTCATTAAACTCTGAACGTAAATGAAAGTTTGTGAAGGGGATGACATTTTAAAATGTTTAACCAAAAATGTTTTGGTTGCTGTTACTGTCTTCAATCTTAGCGGGTGGTGGAATCACTAAAAAAAAATAAAGATAAAAAAATTGTTATAAGGATCCCATGTATCTCCAAATCAAACGACACACGTAAAATATGGAAATGGTACAAAGATTTTGTAATCTTTCAACAACAACAAAAAGTATTTTATTTTATGTTCAAGCAGTGTTTGTGTGTCAATAAACCATTCTACTTTATTTATATATTGTTCTGTTAATTTTTATTCACAATTTACTAACATAATTTATCATTTTTATGACATACGTTTGGTTATAGTTCCTTTGTACGCAGCTATACCGGCACTGGTGGGAACACATATAAAGGTGCCAGTGATCGGAATATCTTTGTTCGAATCTCTTCCGGGTGTATTAAAAAAAACTCTATGGCATCAGCCCACAATGGAGCGGACACTTCTTGATAGTGAAAATATTGTCAACCTCTGAGGATAGAGAGTGTCACGTGTTCAGCACGTTGAGCCTTCCAGCAGTTAATCCTCAGTTTTCTAGAACGTAGCCGTTACTTTTTCACTCAAGTAGCTCCTCTCGAGGTTGAGCTGACCTCGTTCCAGACCCATCTGCATCACGGAAGAATATGGAAGCGTCGTGGATCGCAAGGCGAGGCTCTCTCTATGTGAATCACATCCGACGGGCACAAGACAAAGACGTAGAACGAATCGCTGTCTACGTGCTTTCATTCAACCTACAATGGCCAGGGTGCGTAGTTGCTAGATTCTATCACAGGCAGCCAGCACTGGCCTCCCAACTACTGGAAATCTAACAAGTGGAGAACGCGACGATGGACTACCCTCTCAGCACTGGCCTCCCAACTACTGGACATCAACAAGTGGAGAACACGACGATGGACTACCCTCTCAGCAGGAGCCGACTATTATCTACTCCGACGCGACCCCTATAAAACAGCAGCCGCCATTGACCCCTCAGTCCAGGCGGCGATCGTCAAGCGGTTCTCACGGCCCCTGGAAATCAACGTAGTGGAAATGGTCGCGGCCCTCATGGCTCTTTGCTGGACGGACAGGGAAAGACCCGCAACCGCTATCCACCTGGGGGTAGACCATATGACGGTGCTTCATGGATTTATCAAAGGTCGAAGCATCATATTCAACAACTCCTTGTTAAGACGACTGTACTTATGGGCTATGGAACTTCTACGGGAGGTCCATCTAGACGTGCTCTGGATACCCGGCCAACTAAACCCAGTGGACACGGCATCCAGAAGACAAGAGCTTCAAGTGCTACATCAAACCGAGCAGATCAATGTCATGGAACAGTTCACGGTTCCCGAAGTGTGTCGTGTGTATATATATATATTAATAAATAAAGGCCATCCTGATGTCCCTTCCTTTCGGCGGCGGTCCTCCGGACTCTCCCTGACTGACCCAGCACGCGCGAAAGTATAAAAGTGGTCGGCAGAAGAAGTCTAGACTTCAGTCGTCGGAAGGAGGAGGACTCTAACAATATCTTGCCCGGGACCTTTGGATCTGAAGCCGATAACTCTGGACACTAAGCCACTGAGGCAGTCTCCGGGCTTATTTTGGTTCTCCAGCCTTCCTCCGTGTGAAAATGGACTCCAGACACAGACTCTAGGTGTTACCACTACAATTCAACCCCCTCCACCACGAGCCATCAATGCGGAAAATTTTCAGATTTATGATTTGTAGCAAAATTCTTATCTCTACTAATTGGGTGACCCTCTTAGCTAATATTTATTCTCGCTACCCCAAAATTATGTTTGAAGCCATTAATAATCTCAACTTTTTTGTTTTAATATAAAAATACACTTATTTGTATGGTATATTTAATAATATACAACATCGAATTTTTATCAACTGAAGTAATGTGTATTTTTTAATTGACCTTAATGGCCTCTTGGTCTAACGCGCTACTCTCGCAGTATATTTTACTGTCAATGTTGGGGATATCGAGGTTTGAATCTCGGACAGTAATACTGAGTTTTTTCCAAAATAGTTTTCCACTCTCCCTCCATGAAAATTCGGGTAAACTTCCTATAAATATAACCAACCTGATCCCTAAAGCCACTAGCGTAATTTAGTTCACAAGTGTATAACCCGAACGGGTAGTAAGACACGGTGCTAAAAAAATTACATCAATTGTAAAGTGTTTATTTTTTTAAGTTATAAAAGTATTATCTGTTCAAGAGATTTTTTTTAAATGTATGTACTTAAAATACAAGTATGTACTATTTTAAAAATAATCCACTTCCCATGTGAATAGTGATTTTAAAGTGTAAAGAAGGGCTGTGTCTAAAATACTCCATTGAGAGTTGACATGGAATACCGCCATTAATCCTTTGATTACAGCCTCTTACACCCTAATCAAAAGATTAACGTGGCGTTACTTTTAACTTTAAAAAAAAATCTTTCATTTAAATGTCAGTTTACAGTTTGATATGTGACATTAAAGCCCTTTTAAACTCCAAAATATAAAAGGGGGGGTTAAAGTAATCAAAATTATAATAGCCCTGTGTATAGACGGGTTGAAACTCTAAAAACGAAATAACACTTTACAAAGTTGTACGATTAGTTATGGTGTAATGGTTACAAATTTAAAGTAGATCTGGTTCGTCAAATGGAAACTATTCAAACGTGAAGAAGGATATTTTCTTTTTTTTTTTAAGCATTAGATTCTACAAATTAGCTACTTAATCTAAAAGGGTTATATCAGGATTAGTAGACCCAGTCCTCATTTAATTGATTTCAGTCCTCTAATCAAAATGGCAGAGAAATTTAACTCTTAAGGTCGAGATATAACCATTCTATTTTACTGTATCGACTTTGGCAGCTGCCCGAAGCTGAGTGGTTCGGGAGACGGACAAAAGGTATAGAAAAACAGGTCGAGGTGACAAAGAGGGAACTATAGTTTTAATGGAATTTGGTTTAGTACTAAGATGAGCGTATTTGTGTAGATGCTAGTTTTTATCAGCGGGGGGTCAAGGGGGGGGGACACGTGAAAAATGTCAGTGGCTTTGCAGTTTTCAGAGCAAAACATGATTTTTTTTTATTTTTAACACCGCGTCTTACTACCCGTTTGGGTTATACGCTTAAGTATTAATTACACTAATGGATTAGGAATTGGGAAGGTTGAATTTAGAGGAAGTGAGCCCACATTCTCGTGGAGGGAGAGTGGAAAACCATTTAGGAAAAACCAGCCCCAGTTCACCCGAACGAGATTCGAACCTCAATCTCCCCGTCCTCGGTGGTCTAGCTGAACACGACTGGCGCGTTAGCTAACTACGCCACCGAGGCGGGTCCAAAACATGTTTGTGACCAAAATAAATAAAACATTTCTACAGTAGAAACATAAAGTGTAATTTTATTCACATGTTAATATCAACAGTTGTTGAATATCTGTCATGGGCATAGTGGTATTAGATGATAAACTTTTTAAATGAAGAGGAAAATTTGTAATAAAATTCCGGGACCTCCTTGACAGATATTCAACAACTGTTGATATCACCATGTGAAGAAAATTTAATTAAATTTCGCTACTACTGGAGCAATATTTGATTTATTT
>CABFWO010002065.1:0-28322 GCA_902155825.1 Timema genevievae | reverse complement strand
GACCACCGAGGACGGGGAGATCGAGGTTCGAATCTCGGTCGGGTGAACTGGGGGTGGTTTTTCCTAAGTGGTTTTCCACTCTCCTTCCACGCAAATGCGGATTCACTTCCTCTAAATTCAACCCTCCCAATTCCTAATCCATTAGCGTAATTAGTACTTAAGCGTATAACCCAAACGGGTAGTAAGACGCGGTGCTAAATATTATTATTATTATTATGATTCATCGATGATAGGAGGTCAGGGGATTGAATCCCAGCCGGTGGTTGCACGGGTGGTATTTCTTGGATGTTCTCTCCCTTCCTCAAATCCACCCCATTAGTGTAGTTAAATGCGGTTTGGACGGGTAGTAAGAAATAATAGAGAGGAATCTATAATAGCTTACATAGCACTGTGTCTTACTACCCGTTCAGGTTATACGCTTAAGTACTGATTACGCTAATGGGTTAGGAACTGGGAAGGTTGAATATATAGGGAGTGAACTCATATTTGCGTGGTGGAAAATCATTTAGGGAAAACCACCCCAGTTCACCCAAGCAAGATTCGAGCCTCGATCTCCCCGTCCTCGGCAGTCTAGAACAACACGAAACTAGCGCGTTAGCTAAGAGCTACGCCACAGAGGTGGGTTTATAATAGCTACCTTAAAAGTTTGAAATGATTTGACAAACTCAAAATGTAATAGAATTTATAAGGTACCAAGTAGCATTTTAGCCACAAATATGTGCTAAGTAAATTATCGTGTTCGCTGCTTTGGTGGATCACATAGTCCAACGCGCTATTCTCGCAGTAGACCAGACTGCCAATGAAGAGGAGATCAAAGATCGAATCTTGGTGGGTGTAGTGAATGTGTGTTTTTAAAATTGGTCTTCCACTCTTCCTCCACGCAAATACGGGTACACTTCATTTAAATATAACCTTTCTAATCACTAAGACCATAAGTGTGTAACGCGAACTAGTACTAAGACGTGGTGCTAAAAAAAGTATTATATATTTATAGATTATTTATTAGTTATATAACCTATTATATAATTGTTCAAAATACATTTCAGACCTTCGTTAAAAGCCCTTGTATTAAACCATTTAAACTTATTTTTTTATGAAATAGCTCTCTACTAGTTGAGGGATAAAAGCTAAAAAGATACCTCAATATAGATGAATCATTTTTTCAAAATAATTTATTTGAATTATTTGTTTAAATTGAGAGAAGCTAAATATTTTAAACATGATCTATCAATTTGATCTAAATATATAGTCCCTACTATATATATAATAAACAGTTCCAATTTTAATTAGTTAAATTAAATAACGAGAATTTTTTTCAACTTACCACACAAATGTATTGAAACTATGAACATTTTGAGATAACTTTTATGGACTAACGAAATTTATCTTCTTTTTAAAATATCAAGACAAGGGTTTTTTGACCTTTTGACACGTTTTGTGCCTCTGATACATTTGTGATTCCTTGATACCCCCAAATCGTTTGGATTTTAATTGTTTATCGCACTACATCTTACTACCCGTCCGAACAATTAACGTTTAACTAGTACCCTATCAAGGTAAGGATGAAAAAGTTAGACTTTATAGGAAATTTATCCCAAAATTATATAAAGGGAAAGTAAGAAACCGTTTAGGGGGGGAAATATCCTCGGTACATTGGGATTTAACCCCCCAATTTTTTAAACCAGACTAGATGAGCTTGACGTCTAGTATGTGTGCCCACCGATGCTGGTTTTAATTACTATAGCTAACATTGATTACACAGTAATTATAATAACTGCACAGTTGAAGACCCTAAGAAAAAATTCAATCACAGAAGTCACTGGTTCTTAATTAATGGGAGAAGGGGAGAGAGGTGGGACATAATAAGCCTATTTTCACTTTAAATTTTAAAAAATAGAAACTATTTCGTACCAAATGAACATATTTGAATATTATAAATAAATTATTTGGTTCATCACATAAAAAAGTTAACTTAATCGTTTGTTTATTGCACCAAATGCTTGTATTTATTCTCCAGAATAAAACATTGATTACTGGGGCGGGTGGGGGGTGGATCCATGTCCCGGTCCTCTTCCCCCCCTTCCAATGATGACAGTTATGTAAACTGATTCAGCACTATCTTTGACAGAGTTGAATAATCAAAAGAACTTTAGCAGTAGCTTAGATATTTATACCATTTTTAGCTTATTTCATTGAATTTGTAATTTTTCATTTTTATGTGTTCGTTATAATCACTTCTACAATCATTGTAAGCCAACCCCAAAGTGGCCCTTGACCTCTGCGTTTAAAAATCTCTTATCTAGATCAAAAAATTGAAAAATCATTTCTACCCAAGGTGGTAGAAAGAGACTAATTTAAAGTCTTAGAATCCAAATTTGAACTCAAGAGTTGGCTAATATGATAGGTTGACACCACAATGTCGCTTTCAGAAGAGAACCAATTTACGTTTGCCAACTTTGTTCAAAGGTCATTACACCTCCAAAGATCTACGAAAGAGACTAATTTAAAGCTTAAGGATAAAAATTTAGTTCCAAAGGCTGACTATATATTATACTTAGATGAAAAGACGGTGTCACTTTTAGCCGAAAACTAGTTTTAGTTTATTCTGAAAATTGAAAAATGACACCTGGACACGGGAATGGAACCCGGGATCTTTGGCTTAGTACGTCAATGATCTAACCAATGAGCTATCTAGGAATCGTCCCGTGCCCAGGGTCATTCTTCACTCATATTTTAAGGCAGAGTCCATGATGGACGTGCGGAAATCTTAGGCAACAAATGTGTGATTTTATTAATATCACGAGCTATCAGATAACGCAACCACCTTCGATTCGGTAGTTGGCTTATTGCACAATTATTATTATTGTAAGGAATTGCATATTTAAGAATCAAATATCTGAAGCTATTATTTATGCTTTTTAGTGAGGAATTTTCCATCTAGATATCATATTCTAAAAATCGATTCCCGTGTCCAGGTGTCATTTTTCAATTTTCAGAATATAATATCTAAATGGAGAATTCCTCATTAAAAAGCATAAATAATAACTTCGGCTATTTGATTCTTAACTTTAGTTTGCCAACTTTGTTAAAAGTCGTAAACTGACAGCATCTGCCCAAGACAGCCCTTTTCCTTTGACGTGTGGCAATATGAAAATGGGCTACATCTATTATAGTTTAGAACCTTCGGATGTTTCAATAAAAATAATGATGGGCCGATGTTTATTTATGCAGGCGTCTTTCTGAGGAGGTAATAAAATCTATTGGCATTGTGGCTGAGCATTTGGAATTTCTGTTTCAGATTAAATATGTTGGTAAGTCGTATTCTGATCTAGGTTTGTGTATCTTAATCACATGCCATTCGTCCAAATAAAAATATCCGTCTGTGTCGACTCACTTTGCGATACTCAACGATAAATATAAAATCTTCGCTTCAGTGGTCAAATGGTCTAAGGCGTCACTCTCTTGTTAGACTGGCCGGCTCATGACCGGGAGATCTAGGTTCGGATTCCAGTTGGGTCTACTAAGGGTGATTTTTTTTCTTAAATGTTTTCCGACTCTTTCCACGCAAATAATGCTTCCTTTCTCATCCGTACCCCATTATATAATTATCATTATATGCGCATCACCTGAATAGGCAGTAAGACTTGGTGGTAAAGAAAAAAAAAATCTTCACCAATCTTGAGAGAGACTGGAAGATAGCATGAACTAAAGTCCGTATTTTTTACACTTTAAAAAAAGCCTTTTTTGGCCAAGATAAACAAAGTCTATATAATTATACGTTTAATATAATTTTATATAAGTAGTTAGCTCTACAGCGATTGAATATTTTCCATCGCTAAACATGATTAAGAAACCTTTTAAATTAAGAGAAAAATTCCTGTTCAATCTTCACGATGACTATGAACTGTTGAGATTACCATGAACTTAACGTATCTGATGGAACAATATTTTATAAATTTTGTTTAAAAAAATTGTTTTTTTTTTGTTATGAAAACTGTAAAAAAAAATAGCAGACTTAAATCGTGATTTTTTTTTCCATCCCACCTTAAGTTTGAAGAGAAGTTGAGTATAAACACCTCAAGTGAAAATCCTTGGCCAATCAGGTTCAGCCTTGAAGAATTGAGTGCAGATCCAAGATATAAACGTTGAGATACGAGTATATTGTTACAACTGACAGCGCTTCTGAGAAAAAAACACATACACATACATACACACACACACACACACACACATCCACGTCACAATGCACATCACTTCCAAATGGCAGGTTTAAAACATCATCAAGACTGGAGATTTAATCGATGTTTTCTATATACATCAAGACAATGGCTGCCTTGCTTTGTTTGCTGCTGCTGCTAAAAAGTTTCCTCGCGACTTCATGTGTGCGTTTACTACCCATAAATCTACGTCACGTATAATTTAATTTACATATTCAACGTTCGCAAAGAAAGATGGTAAGGAAGGGGAAAAGGGTGAGGCAATTCTGGCAATTTCTACTAAATGCTAATATGTGGCCACGTAGTGAGTATAATAATTACTTTGCTATATTGTGGGAAAGGCGAGGGAGAGTGAAGGGAAGGGAAAGTGTCTTCTTTGGGACAGGGCTGAGCAAAACTTTCTCATCCAAAGAAGCCAATATTGGAATGATTTGATTAGGGCAGTGCCACCGCAATTATCTCCAAGACAGTCGTGTTATAATCAATAGACCACGTCTCATAAGGCCTTAACTGATGGATAGAAAAGTTACTAGATTTATTTTCACGCATTCATACGTCAAGTCAAATGATCTGCAGTTGTCATTGTCTATCTATCTATCTATATATATATATATATAGATATATATTAGGTAACGTTGAATTTAGAGGAAGTATACCCGAATTTGCGTGGAAAGAAAGTAGAAAATCATTTTGGAAAAAAAAAACCAATACGTCCAGCCGTGGTTCGAACTCCAATCTTCCCATCCCCAATTTCCCAGAGTGACGCCTAGGACCACGCGGCCACCGAAGAGGGTTGTTACCTAGTATTTAGTAAATGTTCAAACAATTTATCAAGAATTTCTAATACCCAACTCGGTGGCCACATGGTCTAAGGTGTGATATTTTGAAAAAGACAAGACTGCTGAGATGGAGAGATCGGGTTTTTATCCCGGTCAGCTGTACTGATGTCTTTTTTTTCCTATATGTTTTTTTCTATTTTCCCTTCATAAAAGTGCGGGATCACTTCCTTTAAATCCAACCTTCCTCATCCACAATTAACACAATAATTAAGCTCTAATATAACGTTTTATATTCTAAAATACATTTTGGCTTATAGACAAAGGTAGCATTCAACTTTTTTTTATATATATATATTTTTTAACGTGTTTATTTTTTCCTAACATGTCGTACAGACCTACTATATTCACTAAATTAGTGCAAAACTTGTTTATATATTTTTATAGATTCATTTGAATGAGAAAAACATTATATATGGCATGAAAATACTCTGCAGACAACAAAAATGTTACCGAGTTTTCTCTATGAATTTATACAACTAGCAGATAACACGTCACATAAATAATTGTAATATCTCATGTCTCTAGCTTAACTACTGTAGTTTAAACTATTCAAATGTATACAGACAATTTATTTAATATACACAGGATATATCAACAGAAGAGACCGATAAAAGATCGATACGTCTTTTATATTAACCACATAAAACATCACGTTTGAAAAAAAAACACAGCTGTCATTCTAACTATTAATATTTCCCTCCCTCCTTCCTGTACATGATATAAATCGTCGTATGAGATATTAAGTTGTTAACAGGAATAAGACAGAGAGAAGCAATTGTATAAGCTAGGAGCGTACCTAACTTTCATATATTTTGGGACAAGGCATCAATGGACAACTTTATTGAAAGAGAAAATATGTGGAAACAGTTTGAACATTTAAATTTATGACAACTTTGTGGGTATTTCATAGAAAATTAAACGTATGGAGACAGCAGTGATCTATATGACAAATATTTAAAACATATTTTCTAAACATAGAACCACATCAGTACACCCATAGTAGTGTTATTATTATTATTATTATTATTATTATTATTATTATTATTATTATTATTATTATTATTAGCACCTTGTCTTACTAACCGTTCGGGTTATACGTAGTTACGCTAATTTGTAATGGTAGGGTGA
The DNA here is from genome assembly GCA_902155825.1 of Timema genevievae. NCBI lineage: Eukaryota > Metazoa > Arthropoda > Insecta > Phasmatodea > Timematidae > Timema > Timema genevievae. Next base: position 22,138 of record CABFWO010002065.1, on the reverse strand, counting down.
TTGTGAGATTTAATGGAGGACCTACAGTTTAACGTGGGATCCGAACCACGGTGGAGGCCTGGCATTCCACACATTCACAAGTTGTGATTGATACACGTCTTGTCAGAGTTGAAGGAAGGGTTTGGGGCAATCAGATAAATCTGTGCCGTGACCGAAGATTAAACCCCGGACCCCCAGCACAGAAGTCTGACACCTTACTCCTAGACCACCAGGTCACCTCTATAGGTAGTAGTATTCTTGCAAGAAGGGCAATTTGAGTAAATACTAACATATTTACTTGCGGTTATTATTTTATCGTATTTTACTTAAATTACAGTGTTAGTTTACACTTATTGATATAATCTATCAAAAGGGACAGCTGAAGATCACATGACTTGACGGATGAATATATTAAATTAGTTTTTGTAGGTTATTTGTTGTAATATAAGGTTCTTATCTTCCTTTTATAATCCTAATATACTTACAACTTGGCTCCAACGTAACAAAGAGATAACTTTGAGCCCAAGAAAATTAAATACAAACTATTAAACTATTGTAGGTACAGCCTGGGATCAAACTTGGTTCTCATGAATGTACGACTTTCACAACCTCCAAGGGTGTGTATATGTTACCGTTAAAGTGTATAGTTCTGTTATTTCATAAAATAACTAGGTATTTCATGAAATTCCTGACTGAGTCAGTTAAAGTATCAAATAAATACACTTTTACACACTTTAACTAGTTATTCTATTAAATAACTAGTTGGTATATATTTAATGGCATGTATTTAAAGTGTAAAATAAGTTTCATTATTAATCTTGATTAAAAATTTGGGTGTTACATTGAAGACCAGTATACTCAAAACTATGAAAATAGTCATAGATAATAAAAAATGTTTTAAAAAAACTTTGTCTTTTACAAAATTTAACCTTTTAGTAATAATTAGTTTTAAAACTGTCAGAATGTCACTTGGAAATTCATTGACGCAACTTATTAAATGTTACACTACTATCACTAAGCAGGCTAACTTAGCTAAAACTAGACAGGTCAAAAGAACAAAATATGAAGTGAATCAATAGCATTAACACAATTAGCTGTTATAAAAATTGATTCTGAATTAAAAAGTTCTCATACTATTACTAAATCATTTATTACAAGGACTATTAGAATGGCATTTGGAATTGCATTGTACATTATTTTTTAAGCAAACACACTTTTTGCTGTCACATTGTTTTTTGTGTGAACATTTTTTTGAATCCTTGACCAGTACCGGTACTTTGAATTGTAAAAACATACCAGAGCGATGTCTCAATATTAGGTATTTCTTCAATTGTGATTAATTTTTGTTCACACACACACTGAACTGGAACCAAGAATATAGCTACTTGATGATGAGACCATTTCTTGTTCCCAACCGAAAAACTCCTTCTTTGGGTTTTTTTCCATTATAACAGCTAAAATATATCAGGGCCTGGGTTCACTAACGGGAGCAAATAGTTGCACCGGCGCAAGTTTGAAAAATGTGACCAAATCCCCCCTATTCACTAAAAGAAGCAGGCTGAATTTTAGAGCAAAGTTGCTCCTTTTATCTGCCACCACTCAAGAGTAGGCGCAACTATTAAAATCACGATTATCACTTCAAAAATTAAATGGTGACATATTATTGTTATGGCTTTAAATACAATAATTAGTTAACTGTTATCCAATTAATAATAAATTAATTAAAATAACATACGTCTGTCAAGCACAAAATTTGTTTCAATTTATATAGTGGTAACAAAGAAATTACTTAACTTTTATTGTTGAAATTATACATTCAAACAACGCAATGGCATTTCTTGCTTTATTATAAAACAAAAGTCAAAAAAACCCACAAACTATGTAATCTTTGTTTAAATCCAAAGAGGTTTGTATTCCTCCAAATCCAAAGACATCTCTTCACTAAATATGGCGTTCAGTTCAGTGTGGCTTTAAAATAAGTTTTGAATTTTCTATCAATGTTTTGTTAATGGAAATCAAGCTTTTAACTAATGATATAAATAAATACTAAATATTGTACTAATATTGTTTTTGTAAGGCACCCAGAAAGAGGCAGATTCTATTTTATTGCTAGTTTACAAGCAAAATATTTAGAATTCTTTGTATTTGCTGTCATTTTCACTAGAGATTTAAAATAAGGTAGCCTTGATTTTGAAAGTAAATTCTTCACAAGGATTGGTTGAAAAGAGTGCAATTGATGACGTTTATGGTGACGTAACCATAATCTTGCCACCAGTTTGCGCCTTGTTTAGTGGATACGGAAATGGATCAAATAATAGGGTGCATCTTTAGGAGTATCTTGGGTGCAAAGTTGCGCCATTTCTAGACTTGCTTCGGAGAAGAATTGCACTCGTTAGTGAATCGAGGCCCTGGTGTCTCCTCTTCCTCTGTCAACTTTAGGTACTGTTATGTCTTCAGAGGCCTCAGAATGAGATTCCTCTGGCATTAATTTTATTTTCTTAACTTGACCTTCCAAACATTCTCTTGTTTATAGAAATTATCTGGTGCTGATACGATCAGTCAGTTCAGAAATTGCACGTTGAGTACCTCAAATAAATAAAATTAGTTTTCAGCTATAAACCCTTTTTGAAGAACATTACTCTGTAGACAGTTCAATTTGTTACTGCGGGGTGTATTTATTACGCATTACGGAGTATGGACCTTATGGATTAGGACTACGTAGACAGAGAAATTTGTTACTGTGGAGTTGATCTCTTACGGACAAAGGCCCTCATCTTAACAGTGTCCGTAGATAAGGCACAATAAATGTATTCATCATGTCGTTACGATTGTATCCCCACGAGTCACTGGAATGTGGATAATTAATTAAGACACGTTAAGGAGGACCCCCCCCTTCCCTTTCCCCCTTGAGAAGTGGCAAGTCCCCCCCCTCCACGTCTGCATAGCTCTACCAGCCTTGAACTATGAGTTGTAATAATTGTCAACAGTGTGTCTTAAATACCCTCTTCGTCTAAAGCTCAGGCGCACTGCAGGTGAGATAACTGAGCTGATTAGACTGTCAAGACATTTATAATATACTTTTTAATTCGCGCTCGGCATCCTCCTATTGTCCGTTTTTTTTATAATAAGAGCCTTATCTAACGGTTAGAAACGTGACAAATAATCTACTTTCAATGGTAGAACCTTATCTGACAGCTAGAAAAATACTGCCACCCAATTTTCAAATGTAGAACCTTTTCTGATAGCTATAAAAGTGACTATTAAACAATTTTCAAAGTTAAAAACTTATCTGACCGCTAGAAAAATTACTGTAGTCCAATTTTCATTGAAAGAGTCTCATACGTCTCATACTACAGTCCAACTTTCATATTAAGAAGCTTACCTGACAGCTATAAAACCTACTAGAACCACTTTCACGTATTCATACGTCAAGCCATGTGATCTACAGTGGTCACTTTTGATAGATATTATCAAGACCTATACAATATCAATAATATAGTAAAATGTTATAATTTTGAACCGCAAAAAAAAAGTTGTTAATTTTTGTTCTATTAAATTTCTTCCTATTAAAATTGGACTGTAAGCATCCCTTATATCCACCTGTTTTATGTTCATGAAGTTTGGGATGTTGAAAGTAGTATTTATATAAATTGTACCCAGTTAAGATAACCGAGAGTGGGAGATCCTTTAGAGCTAAACAAAAGCACCTTAGTACAATAGTACAGCCTTACTGGGCTTGTGACGTCACTACACCGTAGCCACAAGTGTGGGTAGACTGTATTCCATGACTTAGCTAATCAATCAAGATACACAAATCATGTACTCTTCAATCTATTTCAAATTACAGTAAAGTCACCCACCTCGGTGGCGTGGTTAGCTAACGCGCTAGTTTCGTGTTCAACTATATTGACGAGGACAGGGATATTGAGGTTCGAATCTCTTGGTCGGGTGAACTGGAGGTGGTTTTCCCTAAATGTTTTTCCACTCTCCCTCCACGCATTTGCGGGTTCACTTCCTCTACATTCAACCTTCCCAATTCCTAACCCATTAGCGTAATTAGTACTTAAGTGTAGCTATAAACCAAACGGGTAATAAGACGTGGTGCAAAATAAAATACAGCAAAGTCTCGTCAAGTTCGAGTTCTATAAGACCAGATACATCTCGAAATATCGAAAACTCGAACCATACCGATTTCATGTGGAAAATGAAAATTGGCCTACATATTTTTAAGCATAAAAATATAGAAGATGTGTCAAATCATATATTTATCGAATCCAAATCTTAGTTTTTCTTTCGAATCTTGAATCCAAATTTTAATCCTGGGTTACTTACTGTAATAATAATAATAATAATAATAATAATAATAATAATAATAATAATAATAATAATAATAATAATATAGCATCACGTCTTACAACCCGTTCGGATTATACGCTTAAATATTAATTACGCATATGGGTTAGGAATTAGAAAAGCTGAATTTTGAGGAAGTAAACCCACATTTGCATGGAGGGAGAGTGGAAAACCATTTAGGAAAAACCACCCCCAGTTCACACGGCCAAAGAGGTTCTTTAAAAGTGTATGATATAAGTTAAAGTGAAAATATTTAAAAGGGATTTAAAAAGAAGTTGTTTGGTACCACTGATAAATGTTATTTTGTTTGTCATGTCTATTAAGTCATAAATAATAAAGATACAACTTTTTTTAGTAAATTAATTAATCACCCGTTCTTCGCACGGAATGTGCATCATCTTTCAAAGTTGGTTCAATTAAAATCCGATGAGCATATTCTGAGAAAAATGCTAAATAAAAGCAGAGTTTTGTTGCTGCCATCTCGAAAAAAAAACTAGCTGATTTAGATTTTATTAAGTCTATATGTTAACCGGAAGTCCACGCTATGCTTATGCAAAATTTCAGCACAATTGATTTAGTAGTTTTTGCGTAAAAAAAAAAAGAGTAACAAGAAATAGTATTCTGTAGCCGTCATCTTGAAAAAGAAAATTGTTTAGCTTGTTTATATTTTAATTATCTTGTATGTTAACAAGACGTCTAGGCTATGACCATACGAAATTTCAGCATGATTGCAGTGTTTTTCACGGGAAAGATTAAGAGATAACAACTCGTTTTTGTATAAAGGTATGTATGATTAGAATTTGTAAAAAAAATAAAAAATTATCGAGTGTTTTCTAGTGTGTTTTTAATTTTTATTATTTGTGCTCGTTGTTTTGCAGTGTACCGTAGCCACGCATTTCCTCCCGTTTAGAAGGAAGTGCACTGGATACATCCCTGCCTCGAGTTATAAGAAATCTAGAAACCTAGAAATATCGAGACTCACTCAACTGTTGACACCTCCAACGAAACAAACTTCCCCACGCCGTGGGTTAACAAACGGAACATTTTAACAGAAGTCCCTCGTCCGTTCTCAACAGCCATCTTGCGCGTCCGAAGGAAGATACGCCTGGGAACTCAGCAGCTATGATTATGAGAATAAAAACAAAACACACACGCGCGCGCGCACACACTTGTGTTGTGATGAGATGTGTATCTATAAGGTTCTGTATAATAGATTGGCCTAATCTAATAAACTGTGGACCTCATGGGGTCGTTACAAAGTGGTCCTTATCGCAACCGGAGTCCCTGCTGGTAACAGGGTGGAACAACCCCCTCCCTCTCTCTCTCTCTCTCTTTCCCGACCACTGCAACCACCCTTTGCTTTATTTCCCTTTTTTCCATAAACACATCAAGTTAGCATGGCTACCAACTCAATTCACATCAACAATATCTCTCCGCCACTTCAAACACTTTCATGTCAATCTTCTTAGGAAGGTCAAAGTTCGTTTACTGTGTTTTATTTTCAACCTACATTTGAGGAAATGATTTTTTTTTACGGAGAATAAAAACAGATATATATATACCTATTTGTTAATATTATAGAATATAAATTTTATTCTTTTTAAAATGAGAAATGATTTCGACGTTGATCGGTGAAAGGAATTTTGATGGAAGTTAATCGAAGAAATAAATCATTTCGGACTCAAGATAAAAATCTTTCATTTCACGAACCACTTGACACTACAACACGTATTTTGATTTATTACATCGTGTTTTACCACTTAGAGTTACACAATTTATATTATGTTTACACCGGTATTTTTAAAACATTTTCAATTAGTTTGAAAAATATATTTGTCTGTATCTTAAATATTACTGAATTATAAGTTGTAGATGTTTAAAAATTGATTAAAAATCATTAATTATTTTTCGATTCAATCTCATGCTTTTATAGTGTATTTAATTAAGTACAAAATGGAAAGTAGATCTTTAAACAAAATGTAATGCACATACTTAAATTAATAACGTAGTAGGAAGGACGATTTAGAAAATACAAATATATATTTCTTTAATGACAACGTAGATATATAATTTTACTACCTACTGATCTAATATATGGCAGAAGATGGCTCTATCTAGACGCAGATTTAAGGGAAGGTGGCAGGGGCTAGGGTCCAAGGCCACCCACTAAACCATTGCAATAGTAAAATATTTCTCTTTTTGGCTCTTTAGATTGCAGTTATGGTAAGATCTTAAATTATATATATATAGCTTACTTTTTTAACTATTATTTATTTCTAAAAAAATATTAACTGGCTAATAATGGCTAATATTTGGTTTAAAACCAATTTAATTTATTGTTATGGCAATATTTTTACCTTATTTAAATAATATATCTTTAGCATTAAGCTCTAAGATTTCGTTTTGCCAAACATTGACAAGATAAAAATATTTGTTTAATATTTGGGCTTATATATTTCTTACAGACCTCTAGAACCCCAAAGCTCTAAAATCCAGCTCCGACTTCCTCAACCCACCCAAATGCCCTCGACACAAAGTTATCGCTCTACTCAGGACAAATCTTCTCTACTCTTGTGGCTTTATAAGTGGTTAAGTCCGAACCAAGCACCCCTTCTTCTCCTTTGCGTTACTATTTAAACCAACTTCTCCAGCGGAGAGATGGTGTTTCTGATCCTCTTAGGAGGTGTCATCTCGTCACTTGGAAGATGCTGAAGATAGAAGACAAGGTAATGTTTATGAAGGCCTTAGATCTCGTACAAAAAAAAATGTTGGAGCAACCAAGCTACCTTATACTCATGACAGAAAGTTGTAATCTTTATGTCGTCGTTTTACGACACATCTGTAATCCGATTTTGGAAGTTAGTGAAGAGCCTACCCACCCTCCCCCCACCTACCCTCCCTTTCTGGTATTTTTTTTATTCAAGAGTCTACTGCATGAAAGCGAAGCAATATTATGTAAAGTCATCAGGAAAACACAAATATCAATTGTTTTATTTTTTTGTGCACCACATCTTCGTCTTCCCTTGAGGCTGTCTTACCCGTATATTCTACACTTTGGGGTTAGGGATGAGGAAGGTTGATTTAAAAGGAAGTCTACCCGCATTTGTTAAGAGGGAGAGGGGAAAACCATTCCATCCTCAGTACAGCCAATCGGGATTAGAACCCCCATACACTCCGTCGTCGGCATACTCGTCTATTGTGAGATTGACGCCTTATAGCAGGGGTATTAAACCTGGGCTAATCGAAGGCATCTTAAGAGGTACAAGGTACGTAGAATTCAAATGTATATATATATATATATACAGTAAAACCTTGGATTGCGAGCATAATTCGTTTCGTAAACGTGTTCGTAATACAAAGCACTCGTATATCAAAGTGAATTTCCCCATAAGAAATAATGGAAACTCAGATGATTCGTTCCACAACCCAAAAATATTTAATCTAAAAATGATTAATACCTTTTTTATTTTATTTATTTGAATGTAACTGTACTATAATCAAATTTATTTATTAAATTTAATGGTGGCTGGTGTGAGGTGGACGAGAGAGAGGAGAGGAGGAGGTGTGTTATTGTTTAGGACGACTTTTACTGTCACTAACGGAATCACTGCTATATGTTGGCTCACTGGAATATTTTTCTTTTTGTGCGACTTTAACAAAGAACCTATCCAATGCCACTGCTCGGCAGACAAAGCGTAACCATAGTACTACTCGTATTGCAAGATATCGCTCGTTTATCAAGTTAAAATTTATTGAAAATTTTTGCTCGTCTTACAAAACACTCGCAGACCAAGTTACTCGCAATCCAAGGTTTTACTGTATAAACTAACTTCAAATATTACCGCAACAACTAATAACATAAAACACCCAACACCAGTACCAGGAACACGCATCGGTGTTCACGAAGTCCGTGGTGTAACTGTTGAAATAGATTTAACTGCAACTGATGTCATGGTTTTAATCCCAAGAAGATGTTTTTTCACTCATGGTTTTTTCACTCATGGTTTTTTCACTCATGGTTTTCAACTCTCCATTCACAGAATTTTCTCACCCTCCTCCATATAGATATGAAAATAGCCCAGAAGGGTATTAAGAAAAAAAATAATCCCTGTTTTTTATCTCGTGTTCAGGAGTAATTCTTAAACTGTATTTTATTCAATTACAGTCTAAACAGGTTTGCCACTATTTTATTACAACCAAATTCAAGGTTTTCCAGAATAAATTTCCATTTTTCCAGTCATCTTATCTTAAAGAAAATAATAATATAATATAATTTTTAATCAAACCAAGTATGAAGTCATTTAACTTAGGTTTTAAACCATATTATTTAATATTAATGGGGGAATATATCTTCTGTAGCTTTACAACCCTCGTTAAAAGGGGTAGTCAGATATGTTTGAATTAGTTTTCTAAATTATTCAGTTCAATTCTTCGTTCAACCAAATACCTATTTTTTTACATTGTTCGTTAAATGTCCCAAATTAACAAATATTTCAGTATTTTTTTCGAGATTTTTGTGAAATTCCCTGTGTTTGTCCGTTTTTCCAAGATTCGTGGCAACTCTACAGTAAAGCAAAGAAGTTAAGCTTTAGTTAATAGTACGAACTAATATTAAAATAAGCTATTAAATTAATTGAGATTTCGACGTTTATTAACCCAGCATCCTCCAAATATCTGATGTGATAAACTATTTACATTCTCACTCTACACAAAACCATGGTATTTATAACTTTTTTTTTACGTTGTACATCGGTCCAATTGAATAAAATAATTCATCAATAAACAAGAATCAGAACTTTTTTTTAAAAAAAAGAATGAGACTTCCATAAATGATCTCTCCCCCAAAAATCAAAAGTTTCAAAATATCCCCTACGTTCTCTCCCATGGCTATCTTGTTACACATTAGCCCCAAGTCACACCATACTTGTACCTTTCTGTCCCTCTGGTGACTCTTGATGCTATCGACAAATTAATGTTCAAAATGGGCGGCCTACCACTCCGTCTATACAGCTTGACATCTCGGGACAGTCGCGTGCAAACAAACTGGGACAGACTTCAGCTAGAGCAAGCTGTAGTAGGTCAAAAACTAGAATAAAAATTATATTCTTAAAAATAAGTAGGACGTTCTTTAGTTTTGGAAATTTAATCTTTTATACTTAAGGTGGGGTGCTAGTGAGCGCCAGTTTAGTGCATTAATTTTGCAGTTTTTGTAGCATAAACATTTTTTGGCGAAAATAGATCAAATATTTCTTCTATAGAAACATAGAGTTTAGTTTTCTGCACATGCTAATCTTAAGAGTTCTTGAATATCTCTCATGAGCATAGCGGCATTTGGTGACAAAACTTTTTAAATGCAGAGAAAAAGTTGTCACTAAATTCCAGGACACCCTTGACAGATATTAAAGAACTGTTGAGGTTAGCATGTGCGTAAAACTAAACTATATGTTTCTATGGAAGAAATATTTGATTTATTTTGGCCAAATAAATGTTTATGCTATAAAAACTTCGAAAATACTACCCTAAACTCACGCTCAGTAGTACCCCATCTTAAGGTGGGGATGTAATGAACGCGAGATAATTGCGGTTTTTATATCAAAACAAATTTTTTTTTGCCAAATAAGTAAAATATTTCTCCAGTAGAAACTGAGTCTAATTTTCTTCACATGGTGATATCAACTGTTGTTGAATATCTGTAATGAACATAGCAGCATTAGATGAGAAACTTTTTAAATGAAGAGAAAAAGCTGTCATTAAATTCCAGGACATCCTTGACAGTTATTCAAGAACCTTTGATATCAACATGTGTAGAAAATTAAACAATATGTTTATACTCAAGCAATATTTTATTTATTTTGGTCCAAAAATGTTTTGATTTAAACATTTCTTGAGCCTATATAAGATAAATAACCTTTATTGCAAGATCACTTAATCACTAAATAGACCTACAATAGTTTTATCTGAAAATATTTTATAACACAAGTTTCCTTTAACTGTGGAAGTTTAAGCTTTTAAATTTAAGAATAGGTATCGAACAAGGGTTACTTAAACATGTTTTGAGATACCTTGACCACTCATTCACAAGGTCTAGATAATAACCAAACAATTTTAAGAATACATTAGTAATAATACCAACTACATCACTTGAATATGTCATTAAGTCCTAACGTATGTCATTTTAAAATATTATCACCTGTGATAATTATATAATTTTACTTGCTTAAATTTTAATTTTTTTAACAAATAAAACATTTAATTTCAGTAAATCTAAACTGTACTACGAACAGCAATCATTATGTCAAGGAACAGATAATGTTGACCTACTTCAGTAAACAAATGGTCTAAGGCGTTACTCTGGTATTAGACTGGTATGCTGATGACGGGGAGATCGGGGTTAGAATCCCGGTCGGGTCTACTGAGGGTGGATTTTCCTTAATGGTTTCCCATTCTCCTTCCACGCAAATGTGGGTACATCCAAAATCACCGGCCTCATTGTCTAGTGGCCAGTGCATCTGGCTACGAGCCTAAATGTCCCAGGTTCAGTTACCAGTTAGAAACTTCGGTATTTCTCTCAAAAGGGGAATTATCCCAGCGGTCACCAGGGTTTGGTTAGTTAGGCTTAAGTTAAATTTAAGTGTTTCCACTGGTTCTACACCCTCAAAGTCACCTCATACTCACTATCACCATCATCTCACCTTATCGGGACATGGAAAGAACCTCCACGGAAAGGTTGTACGATTAGTACATTCGGGCGTCCACTGGACAATAGTACATTAGTACTGGCTAATCTTACCATTACTGCGCTAATAACTATGGAGCTCAGAAGCGTAATATTATGATTACCTCTAAAATGATTCCTAACTAATATCTACCCAATTAGAATAGATTTTACCATCGCATATGCTTACAGCCTGAACAGGTAGTAAGACGTGGTGAAAAAACAAAACAAAAATAACAATTATTTCCTTATAATAAATACATTTTGGAAATGTTTATCATAGCTTAAGGAAAGATCCATATATTTTAAAAGCAATTAAGTCAACCAACCTGTCGTCCCCCGAGAATGCAAGGGTTCTATGTCAAACGTAAACACCAAATATATCAAATTTAACAATTTTTGAAATAGAACACTTGCATTCTCGGGTGACGATGTCTCGCGCCATCAACGCTAGGCACACAAACCAAGGTGTGAATCTCGTCTTGTCTGGTTTACCATTATGAATCTCCGATAAATTGTTAATCCCAACCGAGTGTACTGATATTATTTTACCAAAGGGGAATTTCCAATTTCCCTCTACGTAATTTGGCTACCCTTACCTTTTGATTGTACTTTTTTCTTTATTACTACACTAGTATATTTATAGCCCCAAATAATTTTTATGTAGGAAAATGAAAGTATAGTCTTATTTATCAAGCAAATTACTACCCCTGATAACTATTTTAAACAAAATCTTTAAAGCCATTTTTAAAAAAATGCGAATTCTCAAAAATAAATCTTCACTAGACTAAGATTCATTTGAAGCCTAGAATCAAAATCTTAAATCGCCCCGAGATGTAACCATTTAAAATCTAAATATCAATTTTAAACGAAATTCATCAAACAGTTTTGGCTATAGCCTCGAGGCAGACAAACAAAATAATATATCAAATCCACTTTTTGGGGGATTCATTGGCACATAAAATGTAAAGCTTAGTTATAATTTAATGCAGAATTTTTTTCATACAATTACAATAATTTATCTATATGGGAAATTAAAGCACTTATGAATCTATAGATATCTGTTCAGACTATTAAAAAAAAGAGTTATTTCAAGTCAAGAAGGATTGTAGGTTTACATTTTTTTTTAAAATCCTACAATCACTAATATTTAAAAAAATCTGTTTCCACCCTTAGATAGACCTGCTACTGTCATTCTAGATTGTGACAGGCGCATGTAGAAGGGGCAAGGGAACAGCTGAAGATCGTGATCCGCAAGAGACGGTCGGGACAGGGTTGATTCTGAAAGAGATTGAAACGGACGGGAGGGTTTCACAACCCGTCACTTGGAATCCACTCACTTCACGCCACTTACCGCATCTGTCTGTCTTCCACAACCTTCCATCCGTATGGACAAGGCTGCCCAACCGGATCATGTTGGGGACACTCAATGGACAAATGTTTTGGCCGAATATTGGCGAAGTGAGGTTATGTGGAGATTAATAATAGGCGAAGTTGACTAAAAAAAAAGGTTAGTGGTGAACTATTTTATATATATTTTTTAGTTTTACATTTACACTGAATTTACCCTCCAAGCTAGTAGACTGGCTTTGCACTACTGCACTCTGCTGCTATCTTACAGGCAAAGCTAGAATCGCTGTAAAGCAAAGCAGTCTAATATTCAACAGTACACAGCAAAGTGTAGCTAGTTAAGGCAAGCTTGCTATCAAACAAGCAACAGCTGAGCTGCAGTCAAAGATAAGGATGGTATCTTACATGCTACAGCTGAGTTGCGGTAGAAGATAAGGATGATATCCTACTTGCTACAGCTGAGTTTCAGTAAAAGATAAGGGTGGTATCTTACATGCTACAGCTGAGTTGCGGTAGAAGATAAGTATGGTATCATACGTGCTTACATGTTACAGTCGAGTTGCATTAAAAGATAAATATGTTATCATAAATGCTACAGCTGAGTTGCAGTAAAAGATAAGTATTGTATCTTACACGCTACAGCTGAGTTGTAGTAAAAGATAAGTATGATATCTTACATACTACAGTAAAGTGGCAATAAATTGCATTAAAGTGGAGTTGCTATCTTACATGCTATAGCTGAGTTGCAATAAAAGATGAGGATGATATATTACATGCTACATCTGAGCTGAGTTGCTGTAGAAGATGAGTATGGTATTATAAATGCTACAGCTGAATTGCAATAGAAGAGAAGTATGATTTATTATATGATAAGGTAAAGTGCAATAAAATAGACTAGAGTTGAGTGTAGTAAATCTAGTTAGATTTCATAAACTTAGCGCAAACACACTGCGAATTAGGATACCCGATTTAATTCCAACAAAAACAATTGGCCATTTATAAATATACATATATACAAAGGACCATAAAAGGATTGGAACATTTAGAAACTAGCTCCTATTAGTTGACCCAAAGGTATCCCAATTTTGGTAAATAAAAGGTTATTGAATCCATTTCTAATAGGACCTAATACTTTATATCGTGTAGTATGTAAAATGGCGCCAAGCTATAGAAGCGATAATTTTGACTACATAGTGTGCGAAGGGGGACGCAAGTTTTAAGTCCAATGATAGCATCTGATTTTACAATTAGATTTTAAAATAACTACAATTTGCAGTCAAACCATGCTTCATAGTTACTATCGATAAATCACAAGGTCAGACTCTTAAAAATAGCAGATGTAGATTAACGTGGAGAGTAATTATATCCCATGGCCACCTTTACGTCACTGATTCCCAAGTTAGCGAACAAGATAATCTGTTTATTCTAACACCAGACGCGAAAACATTCAATGTCGTTTACAAAAACTGCACAGAATTAAGTACTGTTTTTATTTGCATCTATCAAATTAAATAAATATTAATTTGTTTCTAATCTAATCCTTTTTTAAGACGGAAAAATCAGTGTGCGCTCGAACTAAGCTTGAGTGTTCAAACTGTTTGCATACAATGTTTTGCGAATAAAATTGAGCTCTGGTAAAGTGGGGTATCCTACTTCAGCTAGTATCAGCATAAAGGACTACAGAATTCCTTGTTTCTTCCTCTAAATCTTTATCTTTACCTAAAGGTACCTAATGGATAATTTAAAAATAGAAGTAGAGAGCTATGTGACAATCACCAAAACAATATCTTCGATTTCAGCTTTGCTTAAAATACTTAAAGCTTCGTTTTGACTTCGCTTTGCATTAAAAAAGAAACCTTTACAAATTTATCAATACTTTTGAAATTTTAATAATAATAGGATAAGTGTGGATCGAGTGGCGAAGCAAATGTATGAAGGTAGAGTGTGTGGATCGAAAAGAAGGGGTAGGTAGTAGACGTGGCTAAATGTTGTAGACAAACATGTAAAAAAGAGAAACATTAAAAGTTTAAAGATTAAAAGAGCAGGTGTGACTCTGTGTATGGATGTTGTTGAAGCTAAGGGAGTACACAAGGATAGGGAAGTGTGGAGAAGATTATAGAGGATGGACTAAGTACGAGTTTGTTTTCTTAAGATATTTGCACAGTTTCTTGCCTACTTCACAAGGGAACAGTGTGACAATACCCTGATTTTGGTTTGAAGAACAGTAGAGAAAATTCGAACGTATTTCTTTGTGGTCAATATTGATAAAATTTTACTTTATTAATTGTGCTATTTTATAGGCATTGATAATATGTATGTGACAGATGTAGACAACATGAATTGATGTATAAATATATTTAAATCGTTTTAGTAACTAACTTCTACTGTTCTTCCTACCAAAATCATACTTTAGGTATGTAGATTATGTATATACTCGTTTTAATGACCACATGGTCTAAGGCAGTGTAGTCCAACTAACAGCCCGTGGGCCAAATGTGGCCTGCGCTCACTGAAAATGTGGCTTCATAGTATCTTGGAAGGAAATTAAAGGGAGACCCTCGGTGGTAGATGTGAAGTAGTTAATGATTCAAAAAATATATTTAAAAAGGACATGATTGTATTTTACTATGCATTTATTTGATTGATAAAAATATATATAGATATAATATATTGATAAGTTTTTTAGGGAAAGTGTATGTGCGTGAATATTTCATAATACATTTTTGAGAGATTATTTAACTTATATTTGGCATTAAAATTTGAAAGATTCTACCAACAAAAAATACAATTTACAATAATAAAAGGAAGTGTTTGTCTGTCTGTGTGTGTTTGTTTGTTTGTGTGCGATGCCCAGCCAAATCTACGGCACGCAGAGATCTGAAATTTTCAATATAGGTGGACAGAAGGGGGTCCAGATGTACCTCGAAGCCGGATTTTTAAATTTTTAATTTGCTTTTTAATTAGGTTATTTTTAACACATTTTTGAAGAAAATATTTTTTATCTGGTTTAGAATTACGTTTCAGAGATACGGGCACCATTTGGGAGTAGGGGGGGGCCTTATATAATTCTTATACCACAGTGGGCCACGGGTGACGCCGTGCGGGATTACTTTGTTTATATATAAGTATTGAAAGTAATTGTTTATTAAGTGTTGTTTATAGGTTTATATTAACTTGATGAGATTACAAAATTTATCTTGGGTGTGCAGTAAAAATTGACAATAATATTTGGCCCTTAGGATGAAAAACTTTGTACAACCCTGTTTTAAGGCAATTCTCTTGCAATTGACTAAACTGCCAATGACGGGGAGATCGGGGTTCGATTCTGATTATGTGTATTGAAGGTGCTTTTTCCTCAATGTTTTTCCACTCTTTCATTCACTAAGATAGCAGGCCCCGTGGTGTAGTGGTCAGTGTACCTGGCTACGACCGTAGGGGTACCGGGTTCTATTCCCGGCTAGTAACTCGGGTATTTTCCCCAACTGTCACCAAGGTTTGGTTAACTGGGCTTAAATTAGGTTTAAGTGTCTCCACTGGTTCCACACCCTCATACTCACTAACATTATCGTCTCATCTAATCGGGAGATGGAAAGGATGTACGATTAGTACATTCGGGCGTCCCCTGGACAACGGTACATTAGTACGGGCTAACCTTTACACTACTGGGCTACGAATGATGTAGCCCCTACGCCAAATATTATTCGCGAAAATATGGATACACTTCCTACAAATTAAACCTTCCTCGCCTACACATTAGCGGAATTAGTACATACATATGCGTGTAGCCTCAATGTGTGGTGATACAAAATATATATACTCTTACTAATAATATAAAAATGGTTGGCAGCGAATATTTCTTTTTATAAATAAAAAATCATAAAAATTGTACTGTACAAATAAGACATGGTTTATCAGCCTCATAGAAATCACAGTGTGTGGGAATTTTTAAAGCACAATGGTGCCAACCTACTGTTTCAATATTTTTTTTCCCCTATCGTCTGTTTTTTTTTTAACTTTCTGAATAAAAGCTGCCTGCTTGTATTCCTGAGATGAGGTGATGATAGCACAGTAACCTGACCGTTCATAGTCCATGTTTAGATCTAGAGAGACATGTCGTGAAATACTGCTCTCTGAATGTGGTCCTTGCGTCAACTGGACCATTGGTCTCTCGCGTTCTTATCCGGAGAGGGTGGTGTAGTCTGGTGGTGGACTAGAGGGGTGATACAATCCCCTTTAACCTTTTCTTTCTCACCGCCCACTCCGCCTCACCCTCTCCTGATTTCACCGGCAAAAGTAAAGAAAAACGGTTAAAATAAAATTAAAATATTCACTTCAGTGAGTGAATGATCTAATCCGTCACTCTCTAGTTGTAAGACTGGCATGTCATTGACGAAGGAAATTGAGGTTCAAATCCCGGTAGAATGTACTGAGAGTTGAATTTCCTAAATGGATTTCCCCTCTCGCTCCACGCAAATGCGGATACAATAACTATAAAATTAAACCTCCCTAGTCCTTAACACATTAGCCTAATTAATAGCCCTAGATATGTTCTACAACCCGAATGGGTAGTAAGACGCGGTGACAAAAAAAAAGTATTCTTTAAATTACCCGGTCCCGTGTCCAAATGTAATTTTTAAATTTAAATAATGTGACATTTAGACGCAACTCTAATCGTACTTTAACAACTATAATAATCCTTTATAACAAAAAAAAACTTAATTCTAAAACATATTTGAATAAAACTTAGAAAATTGCTGAAGAAGTGGGTTTTTTAAAGTTTTTTAAATCAATATTTGATTATAAATGTGGCAGTGCACTAACACTTTACGTGGGTAAACATAAATTAGTTATTACTGCACCATAAGATAATCCGTATACAGATAATTTATAGAAAGAAAATTGATAAACTTGGAGATGTAATACACCCTACATTTGTTTACCACATAACGAAATACATTTTTTTAAAAAAAACAAAATCACATCAAGTTATGACTGTAATTCTCTACCTTAACATCCTCCGCCCCTCAAAAAAAAAAAAGCACGAAAATAGCATTTCTATTAGAATTCCCACGATAACTCAAAGAGAAAGAGAAATAACTCATCACGCAGTTGATATGAAAAGACATGTGTTCGATTCTCCATGCATGAGTGGTACGGTCGGTTCCATGTCATCTTGGAGTAGTGCTTACTACACGCCTCAACCATATGTTTATACATACACATACACACACATAATATTATATCATGTGTAATCGTAAATAAAAATGATATTGCAGTCCTACGACGATTTATGTTCGTTTTATTCTCAACAGTTCAACGGTTCAATCGAAGGCAATCATCGTCGTGAAGCAGGAGAGAGAGAGAGAGAGAGAGATAGAGAGAGAGAAAACCCAATAATAATAACAACGAGAGCAAAATTCTTGTCTTTGAATCTTAGGTTGACGTTGGCATATGAATCTCTAGGATTTAATAACTTTTCAGTCAACTTTTATATTTTTTTTTACCTTCCATTCAAATCAGGAAAAGAATGATGACTTGTTCGAACGTCATTTTAAAGGACTTGTTTCGTATGGTCGTTTGAAAGGCATCTGTATGAATATCTATCTATATGTATAATTGACGTTAATGGGTGAATATATAAACGCTACTACTACGGAGGTTCCCGATATCACATAAAAGTGGTTGAAGTCTCTTGAGAAAAAAAAAAAGGTATTGAGTTGTAGATTCGCACAAAAATCACAAAATGTCTGAACCGTCTCTGGGGTGTACTTAAAAAAAAAACTTTGACTTAGACAAGCAATAAAGTTGTCTTAGTTTGTTTTTGTTTTTTTCGTGAAAATGACGACTTGGTATAACTAGGTATATTTCAGTTGCATCTATATTTTACTAGCGTTTTCTGTACACGATATTAAACGAGCTGTTTTGAAGTATCTTAAAAGGTGAAGGGGTTTTATATATTACTCTGATTTTGGTTGGAAGAACAGTAGGGAAAATTCAAACATATTGGTTTCTTTGCGTCCAATATTGATAACATTTTACCATATTATTTGGGTTTATTTCATAGATGTTGATAATATCTATCAGAAGTGACAGCATGACTTGATGTATGAATACATTAAATTTGTTTTAAGAACTTTTATCAATGACCAGATACTGTTATTCCTAACAAAATCAGCCTATACCTATTAAAACAAAGGTTTTCTAATGTAGATTTGCTGAAAGTACTCATATTTAAAATGGGTTGCAGCCTTTCCAAGATATCGGTGAGAGAACCCGTAGATTTAGTTGGTACATATTCAATACGTAAGACTCACTATTTTAAAATAGAAACAATACCTCTTTGACTAGCTTCAGTGGCCACATAGTCTAAGGCACTACTCTCGCAATAGACTGTACTGCCAACTATAGGAAGATTGGGGTTCAATCCCGGTCGGGTGTAGGTCTACTGAGGGAGATTATCCCTTAGTTTTTTGCACTTTTCCTTCACACAAATGCGGGTGTACTTCATCTAAATTCTACCTTTTTAATCCCTAAATCATTAGAGTGATTAGTATATAGGCGTATAACCAGAACGGGTAGTAATATGTGGTTAAAAAACTCTTTGAATATAAGTAAATATATTAATTATGAAAACAAATATTTGAAACTAGAGGAACATTCAATATATAACAAAAAAATATTTTTATTTTTTAAATGGAAAAATGACACCTGGGCACGGGAATTGAACCCGGGACCCTTGGCTTAATACGCAAATGATTTAAACACTGAGCTATCTATAAATAGTCCCGTGTCTAGAGTTATTATTATTATTATTATTATTATTATTATTATTATTGTTAGCGCTGCGTATTACAACCCGTTCGGGTTATACGCACTTACGCTAATGTGTAATGGTAGGGTTGATTGTGAGATGAAATGGAGGACCTACAGTTTAACGTGGGATCCGAACCACGGTGGAGGCCTGGAATTCCACACATTCACAAGTTATCTAGGGCTGTTCTTCACTCATATTTTAAGGCAGAGTCTGTGATGGACGTGCGGAAATCGTCAGCTACACATGTGTGATAAATTAAGATCACGAGTTATCAGATATTGATTTAAAGAATATGATTTTTGGACGCGGCTATAATCGTGATAGTCAAATATAATATCTTTGCTATCTAATCCATCATTAAAAAATTAGGTCTAAAGTAATTGATTATTTATTATTTATGAAAAAGCCTTTCTGGATCTAGTGGAATATATTAATTAAAAATGATATAATCTCTTTAGATCTTTAGAAAACGTATAACATTTGATCAACCGTCTTTGGATATAAATGAATATATTTAATATGAAAACATCCCTTTGGATCTAAAGGAGTATTACTAAATATGTACAAATATTTTTGGAATAAAAATCTCATAGTAGGTGATTTTCTTTCTTATAGTTTTATGTTTTATATTATTGAAAGAAATTCCATGGCTTCATATACATAAAAATTTCCACCATCATAAATTATTATACAATGCCAAGTAAGAGTTTGTAATTTTTTTTATCATTCGGTCGGAGATTAAAAATTCCAAAAGTATTTCTGAATAACGACTTCATATGTATCTTTTAGATATATCTTCTGTCAATGAAGGAAGCTATACATTATAAGTTCTAGAGGAAACCTTTTTATTTAAAGTCTTCTGAAAAAAGGTTGACACACAGATTTTTTAAAAAGTGTGTCTCCCATTTATTTGTTTAATTTCTTTTTCCACCTATTGTGATGAATTGAATTGCGGTTGTAGCATCGTGCGTAGGATGGTAAGCAATGGAGACTTTTACAGAGGAGCTATAAAAAAAAAGGACGATTTATTTATGATTCACTGGCCAATTGAACAATTTTACAGGGCGATCTTTGTTTGGGAGAGGTATTTGATAGACGACACCGGATAAAGCCGTTGTAAATTAAGTTGCAACCAGTTGAAAGCTTTATTAGAATGAGAATGGTGGAGAAAGACGAGGAGGAGTGTGTAACTATTTCACAACATTGTTGCCCGTAGGGGTTAAAAGGGGAATTGGGAGGGAGGGGGAGTTACTTTTAGAGGATTGAGTAACTGCTTAACTTCTAGAATTCCTCTTGGGTTGAATTCTCAAAATGTTGTATGGCTCAAAGAGTGGATATTCTTTGCCGAACTTTAAATCACTGAAAATAAATTATACGGTGCCCCGCACAAAATTTCCTGATTATTTATCTAAATTATATTAAATTCTGTAAGATAAGTAACACGAAATGATTCAATTTATTTATTTTAGGTATTTAACGTGCACTTTGTGAACCGACTGTTTATATTAGCACACGATAATGTCTATGAGCGAGAATGAAAGGGCTTACCAATTTTTCCGGGAAAGGTTTTTGGTTTTATTCACATAGCTTCCAGGGTTATTTTACACTTCACAATCGACATGGGACCGAAGGCTTTACTTCTCATCCTAAGGAAGTTGTGCTACGTAATTTTAATCACTCATTAAAAATCCGTTGATCTTGGCTGAGTTTGAACCCATGAACTTCGGATGGTGAGGAGATATCTTTATGTATTGTTCTCACGAGTCTGCCTAGGTAGCAGAAATATTGCCAATCGGATGTTGATATTAGTTTATATATTGGCAAAACCTTTAAGAGTACACGAGTTTGTTGTTTACTGGAGTAAATATAAAACTATTTACTATGACATTATACATATAAATACTTGTAAACCAAAAGTTAACATTTTTCATTCTGAAATGTCAAAAAATTCCACATATTTCGGTTGATCACTAAGAGATAAATTCCCCGGCAAAGGAAAGGGAATTGGTATAGGAGCGTAGAATAAATATTTGTGAAATGAAGGATGTAATATAACTCGCTTCGGTGGCCGCATGGTCTAAAAGGCGTCACGCTTTCAATCTACAGGACTGCCGATGACGGGGAGGTTGTGGTTCTAACCCGGTCGGATGTACTGATGGTGTTTTACCTAAATGAATTTACACTCCCTCCACGCAAGTGTAAATACACTCCATTTAAATTCAATCTTCCTCATCCCTAATATATTAGAGTAATTAGTAGATAGGCGTATAAGCTGAACGAGTGAAAATTATTTAAAAATTAGAATATTTGTCAGCTTTAACTTCATTTTCAGAAATTATTTTGATTTCAATAGTTACGAATATTAGCCACTCTAATATGGAAGGCTAAAATACACGTTTATGTTCAATTTTTGTAATGTTGTGATGTTTTTATATTAAAAATAATTATATTATAATATTATAAAAAAATACAGTAATTGAATTGCTCCATCAATTTAGACTAATATATCTTAAACATTTTTCCAATGAAACTTTTTATAGATAATACTGAGTGTTTAAAGCTATATAACTATCCTTAATATATATTTTTTGTCCTTCATAAAACATTTAAAGCAATATTCGAGTGTTGATTCGGCTACGATTAGTATTAAAAATGTGGACTTCATCCATTTCTATTTAATGATACAAATTAGTGATTTTTCTGTAAACGCAGAACGAACCACTATTATCAAAGTAATATGAAACCATTCACAAGGCCAACTTTACAGGCATATATGTATGCATACATGAATGTATACATATGTATGTATGTATGTATGTGTGTATGTATATATGTATGTATACGTATGTATGTATGTATGTATGTATGTATGTATGTGTGTATGTATGTATGTATGTATGTATGTATGTATGTATGTATGTATGTAT